>PVIW01015687.1:0-18969 GCA_004026585.1 Noctilio leporinus | reverse complement strand
CCCCCCAACCCCTTTCCCCCTGACCACTGAAGGCCTATTCATTATATTCATATATTTGGTTTTTTCTACTATGTAGCATTCCATTGTGTAAATGTACCAAAGTTTTTTGATCCATTCATCCACTGATGGGTACTTAGACTGTTGTTTCCAGCACTTGGCTATTGTAAATAGTGCCTCTATGAACATAGGGGTACATAGTTTCTTCTGAATTGGTGTTTCAGGGTTCTTTGGGTATAGTCCTAGTACTGGAATTGCTGGATCAAAAAGCAGTTCCATTTTTAGTTTTTTAAGCAAACTCCGTACTGTTTTGCATAGTGGCTGCGCCAGCCTGCATTCCCACCCGCAGTGCACCAGGGTTCCCTTTTCTCCACAT
The DNA here is from genome assembly GCA_004026585.1 of Noctilio leporinus. Taxonomy (NCBI): domain Eukaryota; kingdom Metazoa; phylum Chordata; class Mammalia; order Chiroptera; family Noctilionidae; genus Noctilio; species Noctilio leporinus. Next base: position 18,596 of record PVIW01015687.1, on the reverse strand, counting down.
CCTTGCCAGCTCTTGCTGTTTGTTGATTTGTTGATGGTTGTCATTCTGACAGGTGTAAAGTAGTATTTTATTGTAGTTTTAATTTGCATCTCCCTGGTGGCTAGTGATGTTGAGCATTCTTCCATATGTCTTTGGACCCTTTGTATGTCCTCCTCAGAGAGGTGTCTGTGCAAGTCCTTTGCCCATTTTTTAAATTGGTCTGTGTGTCTCCCTGGTGTTGGGTCTCATAAGTTCTTTATATATTTTGGATATCAGACCCTTGTCTGAGGTGTCATGGGCAAATATGTTTTCCCATATAGTTGGCTCCCTTTGAATTTTGCTGGTGTTTTCTTTAGCTGAACAGAAGCTTTTCAGTTTGATGTAGTCCCATTTGTTGATTTGTTCCTTTATTTCCTTTGCCCTTGGAGAAGCATCAGTGAAAATATTTCTGCATAGGATATCTGAAATTTTCCTTCCTATGTTTTCTTGTAGGACTTTTATGGTGTCATGGCTTTTGTTTAAGTCTTTTATCCATCTTGAGTTTATTCTGCTGTATAGTTCATTTTTTTCTTGATGAGTCTGATTAAAGGTTTGTCAATCTTATTTACCTTTTCAAAGAACCACCTCTTGGATAATTATCTTCTGTATTTTATTTTTTTAGGCTCTATTTTGTTTATTTCTGATCTTATCTTTATTATTTCCTTCCTTCTACTCACTTTGGGTTTTATTTATTGTTCTTTATCAAGTTCCTTTAAGTGTAAAGCAAGATTATGTATTTGAGCTTTTTTGTTTGTGTGTTTCTTGAGATATGCCTGTAATGCTATGCATTTCCCTCCTAGGATTGCTTTCCCAATGTCTCATAGATTTTGGGCTGTTGTGTTCTCATTTTCATTTGTTTCCAACTGTCTTTGAATTTCTTCCTTGATCTCCTTGTTGGCCCAGTCATTGTTTAATCACATATTATTTAACTTCCATGTTTTTGTGTATTTTCCAGTGTTTTTCTTGTGGTTGATTCCTAGTTTCATAGCATTGTGGTCAGAGATAATAATTTTTTTAATTTTATTGTTGTTGTATTACATCCATCCCCTTTTTGCTCCCCTCTGTCCCCCTCCCCACCCAGAGATGATTCTTGATATGATTTCAATCTTCTTAAATATATTAAGACTTGTTTTGTCTTAATATGTAATCTATCCTAAAGAATGTTCCATGTGCATTTGAAAAGTATGTACATTCTGCTGCTTTTGATTGAAACGCTCTGAATATATCAATGAAATCCCTTTGATCTACTGTGTTTAAGGCCACTGTCCCCTTGATTTTTTTCTATTGTTTTGCTGGCTGTTGTCATTTTTAAAAATGTTATTTTTATTCATTATTTTTAGAGAGAGGACAAGTGAGGGAGGAAGAAAGGGAGAGAAACATCAATGTATGGTTGCTTTTCACCTGCCTTCAGCTGGGGACCTAGCTGTAGACCTGGCTTGCAACCTAGTTATGTGCCCTGGCTGGGAATCAAATCAGAGAACCCTTGGGTTTACAGGCTGATGCTCAATCCACTGAGTCACACCAGCCAGGGTTATTGATTTTTGTCCGGAAGATCTATTCATCAAAGTCTAAGGGGTGTTAAAATCCCTGACTATGACTGTATTCCTGTAGCTCTTTCCCTTAATATTCATCATGATTTATTTCACATATTCAGGTGCTCCTAAGTTGGATGTGTAAATGTTTACTGGGGTTATATCCTCTTGTTGGATCATTCCCATTAGCATTAGGTAGTCTCCTTCTTTGCCTCTTACTATAGGCTTGGTTTTAGAGTCTATTTTGTCAGAAATAAGTATTGCTACCCTAGCTTTTTTGTTTTCATTCCATTTGTATGAAATAACTTTCTCCATCCCTTTCATTTTAGTCTGGGTATATCTTTCCATCTGAGGTGGGTCCCCTGGAGACAGTGTGTGTGTGTGTGTGTAATCTTCTTTCTTATCCATTCAGTTACCTTGTGTCTTTTGGTTGGAGCACTTAAGTCATTTATTTACATTTAAGATGATTATTGATAGATACATATTTATTGCCATTTTATTTTAAAACTATGTTTCTCTGTTCTTCTCTTCTTCCTCCACCTTCCCCTCACCCTCCTCCTAATTGCAAGTCTTTTTTAAACATCTGTTGCAGTATTCACTTGGTATTAACAAACTCCTTTACTTTTTCCCTCCTTGTCTGAGAAGCTCCTTGTTTCTCCTTCAATTTTGAATGATAGCCTTGCTGGGTAAAGTAACCTTAGTTGTAGGTCCTTGCTTTTCATCACCTTGAATATTCCCCACCAATCCCTTCTGGCCTGAAATGTTTCTGGTGAGTAATCAGATGACAGTCTAATTGGAGCTCCCTTGTAGGTAACTATTTTTCTCATGGGACTTTTATGATCATCTCCCTGTTTTTACACTTTGCCATTTTACTTGTGATGTGTGTTGGTGTAGGCCTTCTTAGGTCCATCTTGTTTATGATTCTGTGCTTCCTAGACTTATGTACCTTTTTCCTTCACCAGATTATGGAAGTTTCAGTCATTATTTCTTCAAATAGGTTCTTGATACCTTGCTCCCCCTCTTCTCCTTCTGGTATTTTCATAATGCAGATGCTGTTATACTTCATGTTATCTCAAAAGTTTCTTAAGCTCTCTTCTATTTTTTTTAATTTTTTTTTTCTTTTTGCTTCTCTGCTTGGGTGTTTTGTTTCATTTTTCTTACTTTGTTTTCCAAATCACTGATTTGATCCTCTGCTTCATCTAACCTAGTGTTTATTCCTTCCAGTGTATTATTTATTTCAGATATTGCATTCTTTATTTCTGACTGGTTATTTTTCATTGTTTCTATGTCTTTTTACATTCTGTTGTGTATTCTTATAATCATTACTCTAAACTCCATATTTGATAAATTCCTTGCCTCCATTTCATTTAGCTCTTCTTCTGAAGCATTTTCTTGTTCTTTTATTTGAGGCCCATTTCTTTGTCTTCCCATTTTGGCTACCTCTTTGTGTTTGTTTCCATGTAGTAGATAGATTTGCAAAGACACTGGTTCAGCCCTATGTCAGATGCTGATTGTGACTGGCCCTGGGCAACCTGTTTGGACCTATTAATGATCCACTGCATGTTGCTCCCTCTGAGGAGCTTGGGTGTGTGTGGAGAAAGAATCATGCTGTGTACCAGCACTGGCTTTTATCAGCACCAGGCCTGGGGGAAGATTAGGTAAAGTTTCAGAGCACTCAGAGATCCACCTTTGCGGTTGGACTTAATCACTGAGATAGCCTCCAGCCTCTGCAACACTAGCCATCTCTCCCAGGTAGACAGAAACCCTGCTTCTTTTCACAGCTGGATGTTATCTGGATTCCTTTGTGGCTCTGATTCTGTAAGCTGGGGAGCTCAGCTTGGGGTTTAGAGCCCACACTTTTCAGGGGTACTCCACCCCACCACTGAAATACCCATCCAGAACTTAAACTGCTGCCCATAGGACCCCAACCAGCTCCCTCACACCTCCTCACTTCCTACCAGTCTCTTTGTGGTGACGTGGATTCTTCCATATGTCCTTGGTTATAAGGCTTCTCTCCAGCTAGTGTTCAATTGGTTATTCAAGATGATTTTTCTATAATTTACTTATAATCCCAGGTTGATCCTGGGAGGAGGTTAGTGTAGCTTCCACCTACTTCTCTGCCATTTTGGGTTTTCTCCAGGGCATATTCTTGAAAGCAGTAGTTCTGGGTGGCTAAAGATAAGAGAACATAGTGTTATTAGCACAGGGATCTATCCTGCTAGAGCACTAGATATAAAACATAGAGATTATAATGTCACAAAAGGAAGGCATGGTGTACTGCTTTCTAAAACAAATAATTTCTCCTGTTGAAACTAAAGTTTGACTTCCTGGCACCATCCTCTAGCCATGCAGACTCTAGTCATCTTTTATGCTTCTTATAGCATTACTCCATCCCCTCCTCTGATGTAATAATTATCTTGACATCTCTGACATTATGGTCTGCATGCTAGAAATTATCATTGCTTTGAATACATTATCTCATTTGTTGGGTTGGCCAAAAATTTTGATTATTTTTTCTGTAAGATGGATGTAGTAGTGGTTAGTTGTCTTGAACTTCATTCAAAACAATTTTGTTAGATTGTATTGTGACAACTATCATATCAGCATGCATTTAAAAGCTTACAAAAATTGTTCAGTTTTTATGTAGCCATTTTAATAATGAAGATGGAAGAAAATATACAACATTTTTGGCATATTATGCTTTTTTATTTCAAGAAAGGTTAAAATGCAACTGAAACACAAAGATTTACGCAGTGTAAGGAGATGGTACTGTGAACTGGTTGAATGTATCTAAAGTGGTTTGTGAAATTTTGTGCTAGAGATTTCTCTCTGGATGACACTCAGTGATCAGGTAGACCAGTTGAAGTTGATAGTAATCAAATTGAGACATTAATTGAGAACAATCATCATTCTACCATACAGGAGATAGCACATACTCAAAATATCCAAATAGCTCTGGCTGGTGGCTTAGTGAATAAGCACTGGCCTGTGAACCCAAAGGTCGCTGGTTCTATTCCCAGCCAGGGCACATAACCAGGTTGCAAGCCAGGTCTCCAGCCAGGTCCCCAGCTGGAGGCAGGTGAAACGCAACCATACATTGATGTTTCTCTTCCTTTCTTCCTCCTCCACTTTACCCTCTCTGTAAAAAATAATAAATAATTTTTTAAAAATTAAAAAATATCCAAATAAATAGTTATTGGTGAAAATGAAAATGTATTTATTTTACAGAAAAAAACCTAAACCGACTTTTGGCTAGTTCAGTACTTTGTGAGGAAAATTTGGTGAGGTCAGAACTGTTATCCTCCTATTTTACATTAGGATGCTGAGGTTTAGAGAGATGAGATATTTTTAAAGTGCTTTCTTAGCGCATTAGGCAGCGTGTCAATCTCATAATCTGGGGATGAGGTAGTTTACCTAAAATCACATTGTCTAGAAGAAGAAGAGCTGTGATTTAACACCTGTATCTTTTAAATGCACACCCCTCCCCACTTTAACCATTTTGAATTATTGTTGATAAGTAGCCAGTAGATTAGAATATCTTTGCAGTTCTACCTCCTTCCTACTGCTAAAATTCTCATTATCTTCTCTCCATTCCCACTATCCTCACTCTTGTTGTAACCTATGTTGCTTCTTGACTTTTTTAGGGTCTCCACATTGTTCTTTCTTCAACCAGTTTCTTAATTTTAAAGTCAAGCAGCTTAATACTTAAGAGCAAAAATAATCATAATATAATTCTTCTACTCACAAACCTTCTGTACCATCTGTTTGCTCTCAAAAAAAGAGCAAACTTCTTAGCTTTGAACTCTTTTTCTCTCTGTCATGGAGCTAGGGTTGTCAGTTGGAGCCTAGTTCTCAAACAGGCTTTGAAGTAGAGAATTCTTATCTGAGACAAAAGGAAACAGAAGAAACAGATAAAACTAAATCCCATATGGGAGAATTGGATACCAAGTGTTGGGAGGGTAATCAAGAAGAAGGCCAGTCCACTTGGATGTGGGCATGCATTAGATTGATGTGGAGTTAATTTTTAGACTACCATCTCTATTTGCTTTTACTTGCTAGCAACAGGGTGAAGGGTAAATAGGTTATCCTGGTGTAAAGGACCTGAGATGAAGTAGGCAGGCCTAGCAGTCAGGGTTCTTCAAAGTTAACACATTCCCCAAACTCCCCTTCCCATTCCCAGTAGTCAAGTCAAATAGGCCAGTTAGCATTTCACATGGATACCTCCTACCTTCCCACTTTTTTGTCTTTTCTGTTACTATTTTTTTTTCAGTAGAAAATAGCTTCCTTTTTTTTCCACCTCAGCAAAGCTTGCTTTTAACTCATTTCAAGTAACACCATACCCATGAAGCCTTCTCAGACTTGCTTGGCTGGCAACAGTCATCTCCTCCTAAGGATTCTCACAACACCATTTCTCTTTTTGTCTCTCACCTTGTAATGAATATTTGTGACTTGATATTTGATCTATTCAGAGGCAGAAACCTACTTCTAACCTGTTTGACTTACTGTCTATAAATAGTGTGTTGTTGCATCTTCAGTCTACTTGTAGTTGTTTGATCTTATATAATAACTATTTTGTTTGATCTTACATAATAACTATTTTACAGTGGTTCTGAAGATGGCCTGAGATAACATACATAAAGTATCTAGCACTACCCCTGATTATAAGTATTAGTTGGGATCTAAGAGAAGTTTAAGTCAGGATCCATAGACCACACACTCTGACTTAGATGTGAACTGGAAGAAACCTGTATCCTACATAGAGGAAGCCTTGTTTAAATAGATGGATCTGAATGCCTTTCATATATTAAGGTATCTTATAGTCAGAAAGCTGTGGATGTTTATTAGGTTATCTCTTAATAGCCTCAAGGATGAGCTGTCCTGGTAAGTCCAGAATGTGGGAACCTGCCTTTAGAGGACCTAGATGTTTCTTATCCAATACTGTGGCCACCATGCCATCATCCTCTCATTCTCTCAGCAGACTGTTTTGCCTTTCCCTATACAATTTGACATTAAAGGCACAAAGACTTCCACAACTCACTTCGAAGTCATTCTAATCTCAGAATACATTTGCCTCTGAGCCCAGCTTAGCTTCAAGGAGGTCATTCCTCTGAGCCACTAAGCCAACCATGTTCAGTATAACTTTGCCTCTAATTGTGCAGTGACCCTTCTTGATACTCAGGGGAAACTTCAGACTAATCAGATTAGAAAATGTCTCATTCCCATTCCCCTCTCCCTCCAATATGCCCTGCCACGATTTGGGTCACATGCTTGTTGTTTTGCATCATCTCTACAGATTCTTTTCAAACACTGCCCTAATTCCTAATGGGCCCATCAGCCTGCAGCTTACATTTATATTCTGCATTCCTATTGTTCCCCATAGACTCCATAGGGCTTTCCAGAGCCTTAACCAGACTCTCTTTTTGCATAGCCCTCCTGTGGCATGCTAAGCCAGAGCCCCTCTGATATCTACAGTCTCCTGTGGGAAGCAGACATGGAGTTTGTTGATTTTTCAATGTACACTTTGCCCAGGGGCAGTTTTACCTGCCTTGGGACAGAGATGGGCAGCTGTTGAACAGCCATATAGCCCTAAATTCATATCAGGAGACCAAAAACAATATGGCTAAAGATTTGGATGCTTTTTTTATACTCAGGGATTGTTACCCATATGCTTCTCCTGACTTTTTGTTTTAATATTAAGATTTCCCCCTACTCTGATTTCTATTTTCTTCTGATTTAGTATTTTCCTTATTAGCACAACTCAAGCTGGAATCAAGACTTCAAAATATTTCCACATCCAGATACCCCAGCTCCCATCAGTTTGTGCTGTGGTAGCTGGTATGAGGTCACCTTACTTACCAAATGAAGTCATTTCACTAATGTACAAAGAATCACACTTAAATGTGGTACCTATTACCCATTAATAATAGGAGTAACTCTCTCTATTGACATAGCCCCAAGGGCCCTAGAGTACTTTGTAAATCCTTGAGCATATTAAAAGGAATATTTTAGTTCATGGTAGGTATGATTCCTTATTTCTTTTTTTTTTAAAGATTTTATTTATTATTTTTTTAAAGCGAGGCAGAGAGGTAGAGAGACTTCAATGTATGGTTTTCTTTCACCTCCTCCAGTTATGGACCTAGCTGGCTTGCAACCTGGTTATATGTGCCCTGGCTGGGAATCGAACCAGTGACCTTTGGGTTCACAGGCTGGTGCCTTATCCACTGTGCCACCAGCCAGGGCCTGATTTCTTATTTCATAAAGGCAAACACTGAGATATAAAGCAGTTCTCTCAGTGAAAGAGCATGCTTCAGGCCAAGATTAATGTCTAATGGAATTAGAGTGATAGCTCCCTAAGGTACCCAGATCTTTGTTCCTATCTTAGCTCCTAGGGGTAGGGGCTATGTCTCATTCATGTTAGCAGCCTCAGAGACTTGTCCTATGTTAGTGTATTGAGCATGGGAGTGGGACCAGGCTTCATTTCTATCAGACCTGCATCTGAAGTGCAACTCTACTGCCTCCTTCCATTGTGAACCTTGTAAATTGAGTCAACTCTTCTGAGCCTTCATCTGGATGTTGATATTTCCTCAGTACTAATAAGAAATTCTGGTTCTCAAACTATAACTGGTAGGGAGTATTTTGAGGTAATTCTATTCTGTGTTCCTGTGGGTCTGGGGAGTAAAGAGGCAGCCTCCTCCCGAATTACAGCTTTCTGAATTGAAACTTGTAGTAGTTGGAAATTCAAATGCAATTCTTTCCCCAACAGCTCTGCCCCAAACTAGACTTCTACAGCTGGCTTTGGGCTTCATGGAGTGCCTTAGAATTGGCCTTCCAAGAGAGCTGGTGTGTCATCCACGAATGTCAGTTAAAATGGGAAAAGTTAACAAGGCTTAAAAATCATCTCATTATACTCTACCCAGTCTTGGCCCCCTGACCCTCTTCCAGAGGCATGGTTTAGGCTTAGGTGATTTCACCCAGCAATATATGGCAGTGAAGCTGAGGGGAAAGGGTTGAACCATGTGGCAGCTACTATTGATACACTAGAAAGTTTCCAGATAGGAGGCCCCATCTCTCTCCCCCTCCCTCTCACTCCCTCTCCCTCTCACCCTCTCATGCTTTCTACATTTTCAAATATAAGGTGACTTATAGTTTAAGAAATGTTTGAAAACCCAAAACCACATGGACCAACAAAACAATAATTGTGTGTACAGCCTATACCTGGCAGCTGTGAGCTACCACACTGAGGTTATCTGTGCTGGGATCACAATAGGAATTTAGAGGCCTGGCTATTTGAGATAACCAGAGGTATTCATTGGCAACTTGGGCAATGACATTTTGCCAAATCTATATGTTTGTGTCACTATAGTGCAGTTGCCCAGTGCTCCACATTTTTCTTGTGTCTGGTTTTAAAGAATCTCACTAGGTGTTTCAGTATATGCCTCTGGGTTTTCTGGGTAATGAACTGAAACCAAACACTTCCAAGTGAATCCATGAGTCCATAATGTATCTTTATTACCTTCCCTCTCTTCCAACCCTGTTCAGGTAGCAAGCCCATTCCCCTACATTATGAGATGGCCTTTATTGTAGAGGACAACCCATATTAGTCTTCAGCAAAATATAGTTGCTGCACCTTTTCCCTCCACAGATGGTGGAAATAAAGCAGATCAGCATTATTCCCCATGGCAAGGAGATGGATGGCTTCTGCAATTTTCAAGTCATTCATCATTTTTGGGAGCGGATGCAAGAGCAGCTGTCAAATGACACATAAAGCTCACATCTAAGAACACCCACCTAGCAAAGCATTAGGAAACATACTTGGAGGTCATTATTTTCTAGAGAAGTTCCAGATAAATTGCCTTCCCTCTTTCTTCATCCATAATCATGTCCCTCAGCTTGTGTAGGGACGGAAGTGGTGGCTTGTTCAAGAATCAAAGGGAAAGAAAGATTTATGGTGGTTTTAGGAAAACACTTTAGTACTGTGAGCTGAGAATTTGAAGTATGGAGGCTAACTTTTTAACAGCATAGACATGCTTAAAAACCAGAATTAGTATTGCCCTTAGGGCAGTTACCCTGGAACTCTGTGCACTGATTTCAACAATGTTGCCATAGAAAGCTCCTCTTTAGAATTGCCTTCATTGCCTTTTCAAAAGCATTTTCTCCAGAGTGGCAAATCACATACAGTCTTAGCAAGAGTCAAATGTTTGGAAAGGAGCAAGTGGGGCATTCAAGTGGAGAACCTGGGTGCTGGCATTTGTGATCAGAAGCACAGCATGACCCTGAAGCAAGGAGGCATATTTTGTATATGACTCATAATTTGAAAGGATAGGTAAGATTTGACAAATGAGGCCTGTAGTCATCAGACAGGGAGAACTCCATGATGGGTGAATGGGGAGATAATACTCAAGGGTGAAGGTAGGCACCGACCTACTTATTCTTACTCCCCTAATAGCCAAGCCTTTCTCCATCTCTGTACTGTTTCTTCTTGTCTCCTCCCAACCTGGACTATTTTTAGAACTCAATCCTAGTCTTCTCTCTCACACAACCTCATCTGACAATAGCATATTCTATAATGACAAATAAGGGCATGAAAAAGCTTACTATATCAGTGGTCCATGGGAGGAAGCTATGTGTAGAATTTTGGAGCAGAGAGGAAGACTGAGTGAATAAATTAATCATCATGCTCCCTACTTGTGGTGCTCCTTCCTTTCCAAATCTAATGACTTACACAAGTTTACTACCTTGAAAATCATGTTTCAGGTCCTCTCATCTGCTTTTTTTACTTTTAAAGTTTATATTTATATCAAACTGATACATGTTCTTAGTAAAAAAAAAAAGTCTAATTATTCTAAAAAATTCTTATTCCAGCCCCATCCCTCTCCAGCTTCCAGACCCCATTCACAAGAAATAGTCACTTTTAGCCCATCTAGCTGTTTCTGCAGACACGTAAATACCATGCATATACTGCTATTTCTGTACTTTTATATTTATTTATTTTTACAGATGAAACATACATTTATTCTTTAAAATAAATTGTTCAGCAAATAGATAAACATAAATTATAATTAGTATAGGTATTACATTTAAGTGGATGTATTGAAGATTAAAATGTTTCTTCCCTCATAGTTTGAAAAATGTTGATGAAATTCTAACCTATTAACATGCCTGTTAATCTATCTTCTCTCATAATCTACATAGTTTTTTAGTTGTTTTTTTGGGGGATGTGACATTGGTTCACAAAACCATATAGGTTTCAAGTGTATAACCCAACCAAATATCATTTGTATCAAGTGCCCATCACCCCAAGCCAAAGTCTTCCCATCCCTACCATCTTGACATAATGGTCCTGCATTTTGGCTACAAATATACCACATTTACCCACCTCCACCTTACATATTTCCTGTTTTTCATTCTTAGATAATACTATTAAATTCCTGTTATGATGCTTGGGAATTTTACATAATATTGATTCCCATTATGGTTGTTCTTTCTGGATGCTCTTAGGCTTTTCTCTTTATTCCTGATGTTCTGGATAGGGCTTTATGGTGTATGTGTGTGTGTATGTGTGTGTGTGTGCGCGCGTGTGTGCGAGTGTATGTAGATTCACTGTGTCTTGAGACTATCCTTTGGTCCTGATAAATTATTCATTAATTTTTAATAATTCCCTCCCCTCCATTTTCATTTTTCTCTTGTGAGAGCTCCTTTCATTAAGATTTTGGATATCCTGAATTTAGATCTTTTTTCTCCCCAATTTCCTCTTTGTCACTATGACGTCACTATGATGTACTTAATAAGTATGATGTACATATTAAGGGATCTCCTCAACTTTATATTCCACCCCTTTTACTGCATCTGTTGACTGCTATCATATATTTGTTCCCATGAGCACAGTTTTGGTCTGAAATTCCTTTTTCTGTAATCATCTGTTCCTTTTTTTTTTTTAAGATTTTATTTCATTATTTCTAGAAAGAAGGGAAGGGAGAGAGGCAGAGAGGGAGAGAGACATCAATGAATGGTTGCCTTTCACCTGCCTCCAGCCACAGATCTGACTGGAGACCTGGTTTGCAACCTTGTTATGTGCCCTGGCTGGGGAATCGAACCTGCAACCTTTGGGTTCGCAGGCCGGCACCTTACCCACTGAACTACCAGCCAGGTGTTCCTTTTTAACACATGTAATATGTCCTCTTATGTTACATCTTTTCCCATGTTGCTTGAATTATTTTTGGTTTTATGATACCCTTTTTAAAAAAATCCAGTTGTTGTTTTGGCTTCTGTCCTTAATGCTGGAAGCTTTTGCGGGTGGACCTTGTTGATTGGTAGGCTTCACTTGCATGAGTTATCTCATACTCCTTATTTTCATTAGGTTATCACCAGAAACTAGAATCTGGAGATCTTTCTGGGAGCATTTAAATATTGAAAGAAGAATCCCATCTTTTCCTGTTGAGTAGGGGAGAGTGGGAATGGGAAAAGGAGAATTTGAGTATGGCCACTGGTGTTCTGGAAATAGGAAAGGGGAAAGATGGGGACTGAGAGACCCCAGTTCAATATGTAATGCTTCTCTCTGCCCTCTTTTATGCTATTTCTCTCTAAGACCGAAGCTTCTTTAGTTCAATTTCACTAGAGAAGAAACCTCATTTCCCTACAGAGATGAGTACTATATAGAGGAAAAGATGCTTGGTCTCCAGCTGCTCTAGCTTTCAAACATTCTTTGTTTTCAGTCCCATACCTTATCTCTGCCTTCCCTGGCACATAGAATTTGCAATTGCCGAGACTCTGAATTTTGTGGGTCATATTGGCTAATCTCTTAAGTGCCCCTGCCTCTACTATAGACATTTAGAGTTTGGCTTCCCTTTCTCAGCTCTGCCATGTCAGATACCAGTCTTGTCTCCTTTATTGTGTCTTGTTCTATCTATATGTGTTATTGTGAGTTACTACCTATTTTTATTTCTTTAATTTCATTGGTGAGATTTTTGTGGGAAAGGGAGATAATATTTGTGATCGATCCATCATGATTTACTGCAACTCTATTCACTTCCTAAGAGTAAAGAATTCTTCCAAGAAACATTGGTCAGTTTTATCACTTTTAATTGAAATATTCTTTGTTCTTTCTTCCTTGCTCCTTTTGGGGGATTTTCATATCCATAGTGATTCTGAAAAGAAAATCTTGGAATATTTTACCACATAAGCTCAATTCTTCCCTGAGACCTGACTCCACAACTTTGGAAAGGTTAAATTTTTCAAACATTTTTTCCTCATAAAGATTTTATGTATAACGCCTGAGCTGTATCTGCTTTCACTTATAGATTTTGATCCTTCCTGAATATTATTTTATTTGGGAATATCCTATCCAAATACCCTTTGAAATAGGTAAATGGTTAGATATGTTTAGTCTGACATGTCATAATTTGGGCAGGGGAGATAGTTGGGGGCTTAGCGGTAACAGGTAAGCATAGATAAATATCAGTCTTATTGGTAATAAGATTTGATAATAGAACCTTACAGTGGTGACTTCAGTTATTTTTCTCTAAGTTCCAGTGCCATCATCCAGGGAAAATACTGATTCAGGCACAGGGACTCAGATAACTTCAGGAAGACCTTCCTGAGGAAGCAAACTTTTACTTGAGACTTTCCAGACAAAGGAACCAGAAAGTACCAATGCCTTGTGTTTCTGGAACAATTTTGGTACGTTTAGAGAACAAGAAGGCTGCAGTACATGAAACATTTTGAATAGGGAGAGAGTTTTCAGATGAGATCAGAGAGGTCAGCAGTGGCCAAATTATATATGCTCTTATAAACCCTGTTAAGGAGTTCAGTTTGTGTTCTAAATGGATTGGAAAGGCATTGGAGAGTTGCAATCAAGGTAGTCATTGATGTAATCTGTGTTTTAGAAAAATCATTCTGGTGGAGGATAGTTTGCAGCAAGGTAAAAGTAGAAACAGCAAAGCCAAGATAAGAAGCTATTGCTGTAATCCAGGTGAGAAATGGTAATGGTTTGGAACTAATGAAGAAGAAACAGAGAAGAGTTTTGTGGTAGAACCCATAGTACTGGTTAGTGGATTGTGTGAGGGGGAAGTTTGATGTGATTCTAGAACTGTATGGTAGTCTTTTGACTTGTCCCCATATTACTGAGATATTACACTTCTCAAACCTCTAGGATTAAATAATGCCTCCTTTAATTGATGTAATAAGAATTTCCTGACAATTAAATCCTACACAGTAGGAACAGATAGAGATGTGTATTGTATTGGTGATCTCATCCAATCTCCCAGTCTGGTGGTTTTAAATACCATTTATATGCTAATGACTCCCACATTTCTATCTTTAACTTGAGCCTCTTCCCTCAACTTCAGACTCACATACCCAACTGCTCACTTCCCATCAAAATGTGCTGTATTTGAAGACAAACTCCTAATCTTTTCTAGCAATCTTTATGCCTTGCAGATTTTCCTACCTCAGTTAGGGCAGCTCTGTTTTTTCAGTTCTTCAAGCAAAACCCTTGGAGTTGTCCTGACTTATTTTCTTCCACTCTCTTATACACTATGTAAAATCTTTCAGGAAATCCTAAAAATATATTATGAATTGACCACTCCTCATTGCTTTCCACTGCCACCAGCATAATTTAAGCTGCCACAATCTCTCATTTATATTACTGCAAAAGAATGTTAATTGCCTGTGCCACTTTGGCCTTGTTCCTACATTCTGTTTTCAATATTTCATCCAGAATGATCTTTAGAAAATATAACTTAGATCCCATTAGAGCTCTGTACAATGTGTTTTAGTGGTTCTTAGTTCTCAGATTGCAAGTCAAAGGCCCTTCATGATCTCATTCTCTGACCTTAGCTCCTAGTCAGAGTATTAGGGAATAATTTTCTTCAAAGGTCTCATGCAAAGGATAGGTTCTTACAGAACATTTTAATTGATTGAGTTTTAGTTTTTCTCCCAAACACACACAAAATAAAAGATATAATGGTCCTGCATTTTGGCTACAAATATTTCCATAAACAGAGCATGTTCTTTCAAGGAGTTCAAATGACAAGTGAAGTGAGCCCAAGATCACAGGATAGATAGTGGTAAGGGGCAACACATTAGAGTTGTATCCCAGAACCCTTGGCCAAAGAAAATGTACACAAAAGTATTACTGAATTCCCTTTCCCCTCTTCTGACCATTCTGTTTATTCTATTTTGTTTAACTGATGAGTTTTGTGATATCTTGTAACATTTAATTTGTTGCTGCTAATATTTATTAGTTATAAATATGAGGCATTATTTCCTTAATATTTTGAAAAAAATCTTTTGATTAATTATAAGTATATTGTTTTCCTACTGTTATTATCACTGAGTTTTCTTATAGTTATCCTTTGTTCATCCTTTCAGTAGTAACTTGTGTACCTCACTTGCTGGTTGGGAAGGTATGTTGAGTTGAAGGTTCTGAGAGAAGGGCAGAAGCCTCAGGCAAGGTGCAAGAAGCAATGCATTGGTGACCACATATGCCTTTTCCTTAAAAAATTGTGTTACATAGGCAGTACATATTTAACTTCAAAAACTTGGTAGAATGTGGTCAAATTTAGAATAAGTGGTATTTGAGGTATAACACAAAGAAATATTTTGATTGTGTTTAGGTTATTATAGTAATTGTTTTGATATTATTGAGTCTTAATGGTGAAACTTAAGCATGAATTTATGCCAATGTCCATAATTAGGAAATAGAAGTCAAGTAGATTCGCTATTTTTTGACCTATAGTTTAATGGTGCAGGATAATAATTTTTAAGTGAAAATGGGCTTAATTTTTTCTCATTATAAATTTAAAACCATTCAGATGACACAGGAAAGTCTAAAGGAAAAACAAAAATTATAGTCTCTTGTCAGAGATAACTAGTCTTATTACTTTAGTGTATTGTTACTAGATTTTTTTTAATGCTTTTTTATATAAGTATAAACCTAAATTGAGATCATAACTCTGCATGCTACTTTATAAACTTATTTCTGCTCAACAAAATATTATGAACATACTTTCATGATGGAATATATGGATCTAAATAACCCCTTTTAAAGGCTACATAATAAATCAGGGGTCCCCAAACTCCAAGCTGCAAACTAGTACCTGTCTGGGCTGCACAGCGAGAGGTGAGTGTGAATGTAATGGGCTTGAATCATCCCCAAACCATCCCCCCATCCTGCAACCCATCCATGGAAAAATTGTCTTCCAGGAAACCAGTACCTGTTGCCAAAAAAGGTTGGGGACTACTGTAATAAGTGATAAAGATGCCTTTCATTTTATCCTAAGATTATATTGGACAAAATGAATCTAGGTTTTCCTTAAGGATTTAAAAAGCTTGCAATTATGCAATTTAAGAACTATAAAGATGTTGTATTTTGTTGACATATACTATCAACCATTTTCAACTAAAAAGTACGTCAAATATTCTTAACAAAATATAGCAATAGTCTTAGTTACTGAATAAACTAATTTGTTTCTGTGGCAACTGAAACAAAGCGAAACAAATATTTATTGAACACCTAAGTACCAGCATTGATCTAGGTACTGGGGATGCTTTGGTGAATTAGGTGTGTGAAGTCTCTGCTCACAGAGTTTATATTCTGAAGGGATGGAAACAGATCATAATCTAATAATAAATAAGAAAAAATCAGATATTAAAACATCCCTGATATTATGTTCTATAGTAGCATTTAAACTGACATTTTGGCCCTGAATTCTGCAGATTGAATCAAATAATATACTGTAATTATATTTTCAGTTTTGAAGACAATGAAGAACAAATCAATTATGAATCATTTTTCTCTACCCTGAACTGGAGAATAAATCGGATGCCTGAATTAATAGCAATATCACCCTTAAAAGAGGTAAAATTCACAACTATTTTAAAAAACAGCTGTGGTTCCTCTTTTGCATTTTTAATATTCTTTATCTAAAGTTATATTTCCATGTAAAGTATTAACATCAATGCTTTTGGAAAGAGTGCTCATGCATTTCTGAATATTTGTGTTAAAGGCTAATAATTCACTTTCCATGCTGAGCAAACATCTGTTCTATAAGAGCATGACTTTTTTTATGCAGCTGAATTTTTTTTTAACCTCAGTCACATCCAATTACATGGAAGATAGGATAATAGGTTACAGTTATAAATAGGTATAAACACTGTTATCAAGGGATTCTGGTAACATCATCATGAGCCACAAGAGACAATCTCAAATGGTGAATATGTTAATTTCCCAGTGTATCTGTGGCTGTGCACACAGGTTTGCCTTGATCAAACAATATAGTATGGGATGCACATTTACAGTGGAGCCAAATTTAAAATAAAACTGTAGTAGAAAAATGCTTGGTTAGAGAAAACAAAGTTCATGTGATCAGATGGTGCTCTCAACATTTTGGAATTGTCTGAATTCTCTAAGATCTCTTTGGACTAATTGTCTTTAAAGAGTGGGTGGGTGGGTGGTGGTTTGTTTATGTTTTAACATGCTCCAGAAATTGATTTTCTTGGGAAATTCCCTTGATAAAGCAAATGTCATGTGTTTGATACTCCCAAAAAGGAGGCATTTATTCTTCCCCATCTCTACGACTGGCTCATTCTGGCCTGAACTGGTCTGGTGCCCCTGGGGAGTTCTCTAAGGCATGCAGCTACTCTGGAGTGTCAGGCAGCCTTAGAGCTTCCAGATAATTGAGAGATAGTGATGGCCTTTGGAGTCTAACAGAACTGGGGTTGAATTCTGGCTTGGTGACTTTCTTAACTTGTTCATTTATAAATTTTATTCTCAGACAGATCATGATTAAGTATCTGCTCTCAGCAGGTTCTATGCTCTGTGTTGGGGTCCAGAGACAAAAGTCAGAGACCCATTGTTGATGGGGGGATCAATACACTTATGATTTGGAGTGTGGTGTAATACAGCCTGAATGGAACGTAATGGGAGGAGGAGGAAGCTCCTTGTAAATTAGACTGTGGTGAGGGGAGGGACAGGAATTCTTTTCCAGGTGACACTTAAAATTTCAATAATGAATAGTAAGAGTTGGCAAGATAAGAAAGTGGCATAGTATGGAAAAAGCAACCCCAATAGAAGCTCTGGGACATGGGACAGTGAGGCACTTGTGCAGAAATAGAAGGAATCAGTGTGGTTAGAATTAAGGCACAAAGGGAAGATTGGAGAGGGATGGGGCTGGAGATACTTGCAAGGGTGAATTTGAAATATTGTCCTCCAAGGTCTGGAGACCATGGACAAATTCCAAGGAAGAAAGTGACATGATTAGGTGTACCCTTTAAAGGGAGCTTGCTCTGGCTGGATGATGGGTAGATTGGGCAGGGCAGAACACATGGAGATCCATTAGGAGGCTCATGATGCCCCATTATCACCATAATAATAGCAAACACTTAAATAATTTATTATGCACCAAGCACTATTCTAAGACCTCCAAATCTATGAGGAACCCTATGAGGCAGGTACTTTTCTCATTCTCATTTTAGAGTTGGGGAATTTAGAGAAACAGCAAGGGTCTAGTGCAATCAGAAGTTTAACTCAGATCTGTTTGCTTGCAAATTGAAAATCAAAAATCTTTTAAATGTACGAGGTCTGTCCAGAAGGTATCCAGCCATGTACTATGAAAAATATTTATTTATTTATTTTAAAAAAATTTATTGTTGTTGTATTACATTCATCCCTTTTTTGCTCCCCTCTGTCCCCCTCCCCACCCACCTTTTCCCCCCAAAGTCAATCCCACCTGTTGTCCATGTCCATTTTTCCTTTATACTAGGTTCTTGTCTAAGCTGCTCCCCTTCTTGGCCTCTGCCTCCCCCCTCCCCCCAACCCTGTTCCCCCTGACCACTGAAGGCCTATTCCTTGTATTCATATATTTGGTTCTGTTTTGCTTGTTGTTAGTTTTGCTCATTATTGTCCCGTAATGGGTGAGAACATATGATACCTGTCCTTCACTGACTGGCTTATTTCACTAAGCATAATATTCTCCAGTTCCATCCATGTTGTTGCAAAGGGTACAAGTTCCTTCTTTCTTTCTGCCATATAGAATTCCATTGTGTAAA
>PVIW01015686.1:0-18971 GCA_004026585.1 Noctilio leporinus | reverse complement strand
CGGTCGGTCGGGAACGCCTCACCTTCTGTCCCGCTGGCCTCCTCTGCCTCTGGGCTCTGCTCCCCTGTGTCCAGATGCTGTCCGTTCCAATCCCTAGGGTCCTGAAGACGTCTCACGCTCCTTATCCTGTCCTCTAGCTGCTTTGGTACTTGAGAACACCATCAGCACTGCTCTCTACTCTGTCGCCATCTTCCCTCCCCGATGTTTCTTAATCAGGGGAGCTCATTCCTGATCTTAGCAAGAAAGCTTTTAGTTTTTGTCTGTTGACTATGATGTTGGGTTCAGGTTTCTCATATATGGTCTTATGATGTTGAGGTATACACCCTCTATTCCCATTTTGCTGAGTGTTTTTATCATAAATAGTTGCTGTACTTTATCAAATGCTTTTTCAGCATCTATTGATATGATCATATCGTTTTTGTCTTTCATTTTGTTGATGTGGTGTATTACATTTATTGATTTATGAATGTTGTACCATCCTTGCATCCCTGGGATGAAACCCACTTGATCATGGTGTATGATCTTTGTAATGTACTGCTGAATCTGGTTGGCCAGTATTTTGTTGAGATTCTTAACATCTACGTTCATCAGAGATATTGGCCTATAGTTTTCTTTCTTTCTTTTTTTTTTTTCTTTTTTAATATTTTTATTCATCAATTCCAGAAGAGCGTTTGGGTATTTTTATCAAAGGCCTTCACTACATCCTGAAGAGCATCTGTCTACAACCCCCTTTTTTTTTTTTTTAAGATTTTATTTCATTATTTTTAGAAAGAGGGGGAAGGGAGAGAGGCAGAGAGGGAGAGAGACATCAATGTATGGTTGCATTTCACCTGCCTCCAGCCACAGACCTGACTGGAGACCTGGTTTGCAACCTGGTGATGTGCCCCGGCTGGGGAATCAAACCTGCGACCTTTGGGTTCGCAGGCCGGCACCTTATGATAAAAACTGTGCTACCAGCCAGTAGTTTTCTTTCTTAGTTGTGTCTTGCCCTGGTTTTGGGATTAGAATAATATTGGCCTCATAGAAGGAGTTTGGGAGTCTTCCCTCTTCCTGTATTTTTTGGTATAGGTTGAGAAGGATAGGAGTTAGTTCTTCTTGAAATGTTTGGTAAAATGCACCTGTGTATCCATCCGGTCTGGGGCTTTTGTGCTTTGGGAGATTTTGGATTACTTCTTCAATTTCATTAGTTGTTATTGGCCTCTTCAGGCTTTCTGCTTCTTCTGGGTTCAGTTTTGGTAGATTATACCTTTCCAGAAATGTGTTCATTTCACCCAGGTTGTCATACATTTTGTCATATAGTTGTTTGTAGTAATTTCTTACAATCTTTTGTATTTCTGAAGTATCAGTTGTTATTTCTCCTCTGTCATTTCTGATTCTGTTTATTTGGGTCCTCTCTCTCTTTTTCTTGATGAGTCTGGATAAAGGCTTGTCAATTTTGTTTATTTTTTCAAAGAACCAGCTCCTGGAACTGTTGGTTCTTCGAATTGTAGTTTGAGTCTCTAAGTTATTTAGTTCTGCTCTGATCTTAATGATTTCCTTTCTTCTACTTGCTCTGGGCTTTATTTGTTGTTGCTTTTCTAGTTCTTGGAGCTTTATGGTTAGGTTGTTTTTATAAACTTCTTGTGCCCTTTTTAGGTAGGACTGTATTGCTATAAATTTCCCTCTGAGCATTGCCTTTGCTGTGTCCCATAGTTTTTGGACTGTTGTGTGTTCATTATTTGTTTCCAGAAACTTTTTGATTTCATCTTTGATCTCATTGTTAACCCATTCATTACTTAAAAGCATGTTATTCAGTTTCCATGAGTTATAGTATTTTTTTTCCCCTTGAGATTGGTTTCTAGTTTCAAGCCATTGCGATCTGAGAAGATGCTTGCTTGGTATGATTTCAGTTTTCTTGTATTTGTGGAGGCTTGTCTTGTGACCTACCATATTGTCTAAGAGAATGTATCATGTGCATTTGAAAAGAATACGTATTTTGCTTTTTTTTTAAGTTATTTTTTTTTAAAGATTTTATTTATTATTTTCAGAGAGAGGGGAATGGAGAGAGGCAGACGGGGAGAGAAACATCAATGTATGGTTGCCTTTTACCTGCCTCCAGACACAGACCTGGCTGGAGACTTGGCTTGCAACCTGGTTATGTGCCTTGGCTGGGGAATCGAACCAGTGACTGTTGGGTTCGCAAGCTGGCGCCTTATCCATTGTGCTACCAACCAGGGCGTATTTTGCTTCTTTGAGGTAAAAGGCTCTGTATATATCAGTTAGGTCCATTTCCTCTAGAGTATTGTTCAATGCCACAACATCTTTGGTGATTTTTTGTTTGGCAGACCTCTGTATTGTTAATAGTGGGGTATTAAAATCCTCTACTATTAATGTGTTGCTGTCTATATCCTTCTTGAAGTCCTCCAAGATTTTCCTTCTATATTTCAGAGCTCCTACGTTGGGTGCGTATGTTTACCGGAGTTATTTCTTCTTGATGAATTGTTCCCTTAATTAATATGAAATATCCTTCTTTATCTCTTTTCATGGCCTTCATTGTAAAATCTATTTTGTATGAAATAAGTATTGCTACTCCAGCCTTTTTTTCATGTCCATTTACTTGATATATATTTTTCCATCCCTTCACTTTCAATCTGTGTCGATCTTTTGTTCTGAGGTGGGTCTCTTGAAGACAGCATATATGGAGGTCATGTTTTCTTATCCATGCAGCTACCCTATGTCTTTTGATTGGTGCATTTAATCCGTTTACATTTAAGGTTATTATTGATTGATACTTATCTATTGCCATTTTCCCACCTTGTACTTGTGTTCCTCTTTGGCTGTCTCTGTTTCTTCTTCTTCTTCTTTTTTTAAGCAGACCCTTTAGCCTTTCTTGCAATGCTGGTTTGATAGAGATGTATTCTTTTAGCCTTCTTTTGTCTGGGAATCTCCTTATTCCTCCTTCCAGTTTGAATGAGAGCCTTGCTGGGTAGAGTATTCTTGGTTGCAGGCCTTTGTTTCCCATTACTTGGAATACTTTTTGCCATTCCCTTCTGGCTTGAATTGTTTCTGTTGAATAATCATTTGATAGCCTTATTGGAGCCCCCTTATATGTTATTTGCTGTTTCTGTCTTGATGCTTTTAGGATTCTCTCTTTGTCTTTGAAATTTGCCATTTTAATTATAATGTGTCACGGAGTTGGTCTGTTTGGGTTGATCTTCATCAGGACCCTCTCTGCTTCCTGAACTTGAGTAACGTTTTCACTCATCATAAAGGGAAATTTTCTATCATGACTTTTTTGAACAGGTTTTCCATTCCTTGTTTCTCTTCTCCTTCTGGTATCCCTATGATACTGTGGTGTTCTGCAGCTCTATTAAAACCTCTTCATTCTTGTTCAGCCTTTTTTCATTCTCTTGTACTGTCTTGGAATATTTTTCCATGTTGTCCTCCAACTCACTGATCTGGTTCTTTGCTTCCTCTAGCCTCCTGTTGATTCCTTCTACTATATTCTTCAATTCAGAAATTATATTCTTCATATCCTCCTGGCTCTTACTGATAGTCTCTAAGTCCTTTTTGATTCTGGTGTAGCTCTCAGTAAGTTCCTCATAACTTCCTTGGAGTTCTTTGTAGTTCCCCTGGAGTTGTTTATAGTTTTCTTTGAGCTGGCTGAGCTCATTGAGCTTCTCTACCATCATTGTTTTGAATTCCATATCTGATCGTTTGTTTGCCTGTTTCATTTAGTGATCTTTCTGGGGATTCTTCCTTTCTTTTTGGTGATGGACTGATTCTTTTTTCCCCCATCTTGGGTGTCAGTGGTTGTTTGTTTTCTTCTTGGATTAATCTGCTTTGCTTCCCTGCCTTAGTGGAGCACCCTTCCGTGTTAGGAGATTTGTGGAGTTCAGTGTTGCAGTCTCCTAGATTTTCTCCACTTGTTGCTCTTGGGGTGGCCTTTACATCATTAACTTGGGCTGTCTGGTTGTATTTTGGATTGGTTGTGTATGTTGCTCCTTTCCTTCCAGTTGCCTGATTGAGAGACACTCTTTCTATCCTTTCTCATACACTGTTTTTGAGCTGCTCCTAAAACAGAACCACCAGTCCAGGCAAAATAACCAGACCTTCAGAGATATCTTTCTCTTTTAATCCCCCTTTCGACTGCCTGTGAACCTAGCTGTATACCCATATCCTCCAAGGTAACCCCCGCTCTTAATCACACCCTCAGCTGGAACTGAGCCTGTCTTAATAGGGATGTAGATATAGTAAGACTATATCTTACTATAGTAAAGGGGAAGAAAATTATTAAGTTGACTAAAGTATAGATAATTTTGAAGGGTGCTGGAGGAGTAGCAAAGACAGCAGGGATATGAGAGAGAAAACCAACTTATCTATTCTATAGAAATGTGGAGAGGGAGAATCAGAAAGCCTCAAGTACGAGTGAACAGTATTAGCCTATATATATAGTTGCCGCATCTACCTCTCTGTTCACCCTTAATTATCCCTGATTGGTCCAGGTGGAGCCACGACCTGTGTGCTTTTAGCAGAAAAAACAAAGAAGGGGTTTAAGCAGCTGGGGAGGGGAGGAATAATTAGATTGAGGACTGGGAAGTAGCAGGAAAGTGAGTAGACTTAATCAAGAGTAGGAGGAGGGTCTTGGGTATTTAGGTGGATTGAGATAGGGGAGGAGTAAAAATATGTGAGTTGGGATACACTATGGTGCAAATAGTATTTACTTAAAATGCACTAATTGTGAGGGTTGGAAGTAACTTTTGAAAAGCATATGTTAGGGATTAATAGTTCATGTAGCTCTCCATGTAGCTCAGGTGCTTGAGATTAGCAGTGATCCATTTCCTGTTTCTGCCTCTTTTTCTTGGTCAGGTCTCCAAAGTCTACAGTCTAGCTGTGTGGTCTTAGAGTGGCAGGGCCTATGGTTGTCACAGTCAGGGCTGATTCTGAGTGTCAGCCCTCCAGGTAGGCTGGGCCAATAGCCTAGCTGGATTTCTGTGCTGCTGGTGTTTGGGGCCCTCCCTTCTCTCGCTGGTTCTGTATGAAGACCTGCAGGGTGCTTCTGTGGTGTCGATGGCTGCCCCTCCCCCTCCAGCTCCTGGAGGAGGTTCCTGCCTGCAGTGGGCACCTGTCTTCACTGCAGGGTGGCCTGTAACCTTGCTGGCTCCTGTGATGGCTGGCCCTACCCCCGCAGCTCCCGGAGGAGGTAGCCCCTGTCCGCTAACAGCACCTGGCTCCCCCAGGTGAAGGCTAACCCTCCATGTAGTCCAGCTCTTTGAGGAATTTTTCACCGCTGCCCTTGTGATGTGTGCCTGGCTCCCTAGAGGGTCCGCAGCGCAGCCTGCCAGCTAACGTTACTCCTCCCCTTCCTGCTCCTCAAGGAGGCCTTCGTTGCCTGCAGTGGACACACCATGTGCACCAGCTGCAAGTTCCTGGCTCGCAGTTTTGAGATTTTGTGGGAGCCTGCGGCTGGTGGGGGTACAAGAGGCTGGGCCCTCCCCATCACCAGGGCTCCAAGCCGCCCTCTCCCCAGTGGCGCAGCGGCAGGACTTCAAGTCTTTGTGGGAGCCCACGGTCAGTGTCTCTTAATAATTTTGAAAAACTAGGTTTCTAAGGTTATAATTTGACATAATTGTTTCAGATATAAAGTATTAAATTCTGAGAGCAATTGTCAAGTCAAAGGAATACCATGTTAGAACAACCATCATTTCTGGACTGCATGCAGGGCCAACTGCAAAGGAAATTGCGGACTTCAATAACATCTCTTTACATATAGTTTACAATGTGAAGGTGTATGATACTGATCCTGACGTCACCTCACCAACAAGAAAAACGCATAAGGTACACAAGGACCACACAAGTCCAGATACTGTACAAAGAATCCAGAAGATCATCAATGAAGATCCAGGAAAGTCAATGCACTCCATAGCAAGAGAACTGCAGATGCTTGATGCAATGGGTCACAAGATTATTGCTGATGATATCAGATACAGATTGTATGTTCTTAGAAGAGGCCAGTTTATGATACAGCAGACAAAGGAAAGGCGATTTGAAAAGGCAAGGAAACTGCTAACAACATTGAAAAATCCCAAAAAACCCCACCCCCCTGATTTTCTTCTCTGATGAAAAGAATTTTCAGCAGGATCAAATAGTGAACAGAAGACACAACAGGTGGCTCTGTGAGAATCTTCATGAAGTCTCAACTGTCATGAAAATGAAATTTCTTGCTACAGTGATGGTGTTAGGTGTTGTCAGCAATGAAAGAGATATCATGACCCCACATTTGTTTCCACAAGGCTTGAACGTGACTGCTGTTTACCTTGACATTTTTTATCTTTTTAAAGATTTTAAGAGAGAGGAAGGGAGAGAGGCAGAGAGAGAGAGAAACATCAGTGTGTGGTTGCATTTCACCTGCCTCCAGCCACGGACCTGGCTGGAGACCTGGCTTGCAACGTGGTTATGTGCGCTGGCTGGGGAAAATCAGCAACCTTTGGGTTCGCAGGCCGGTGCCTTATCCACTGTGCTACCAGGCAGGGCTATTGATGTTTTGAGAAAAGTAATTGTACCGTGGATGAAGCAAGTCGCAAATGGACGTCATTTTCTCTTCCAACAAGACGATGCACCAGCACATAATGCCAAAAAGGTGTAAGACTTTCTCAGTGTCAATGTTCCTGAATTCTGGTCCAAGGAAATCTGGCCTCCTAGTTCACCAGATGCAAATCCTTTAGACTATTATGTATGCAGCATTTGTGAGAGAAGTTAATCAACAACTTCATTCTAATAAAGAGGCTGTTAAAGCTAAGATGGAAAACATGATGATGTCCATGGATAAAGAAAAGTTAATTAAAGTGTGCTCAAGATTTCCAAGTTGAATCAAGTCAATTGCAGCAAATGGAGACTTTTTTTTAACAATTTAAAAAATAATGACTATGTTTATATACTTACATTTAAGAATAAATTTATTTTGAAATATAACACTTGTGGTATATTGTTTATTTTACTAAAAATTTGCCACTTTATCATGTGCACCCTGAATCTCAAACAAGCAGCAGCTGGCTCGGCATGCCATGTGCCTTTCACTAAGGGGCCCCAGACCCGGTGCTATCAAGCAGCCAGCCGTGGTTCACAGTTTCACCTCTCCTGGGCACCTCCAAGCTCAATGCAAGTACCAGCCACCTGCAAATTACTTTGTAACTCATGCTGGGTGGCCCCTGTCATGGCACAGGTGGTGGCTGACCTTAGCCTGTACCTCCTGGGAGGCACTCAAAACCAGTGCACCTGATGGACAGCTTCAGACCATATCAAAGCACCACTTAACCACCTCCACAAGGGACACACACAAGGGGCGAACTCAGCAGGCACCAGAGCCCTATTGAAACAAGTCCTGCTCTGTGGAGTTGGCCCCTGTACAGCTGATCCTTTATGGTGGTTGCATTCAGTCCTCACAGCCAATCAGCCAGAGGGTAAATCCCTCTCAATGACATGCCAAAAGCAATTGAGGATCAACTGCAATAGAAGAGGGTATGCAGCCAACATGGGAGAGCATCTGGAGTGCCCAGCTTGTATGATCAGGGAGGCTGTGCCACTGGACCCTACAGGACACCTACTACATAAGATCACCCTACCTAACTTGAAAGATATAGAAGCTCTACCTAATACATAGAAAGAAACACAGGGCACAGCAAAAATGAGGAGACAAATAGCACATCCAAATGAAAGAACAGAAAAAGACTCCAGAAAAAAAACTAAACAAAATGGAGACAGGCCCTGGCTGATGGCACAGTGGATAGGGTGCCAGCCTGCGAGCCCAAAGATTGCTGGTTCGATTCCCCAGCCAGGGCAAATGGCCAGGTTGCAGGCCAACTTTCCAGGCAGGTCTTTGGCTGGAGGCAGGTGAAGGGCAGCCATGCATTGATGTCTCTCTCCTTCTCTGCTTTTCTCCCTACCCATCTCTTTAAAAATAATAAATAAATATCTTTTTAAAATAAATAAACAATGGATGTAATACATCAACAATAAAATTAAATTTTAAAAAATTTTAAATAAAATAACAAATGGAGACAATCTACTAGATGCAGAA
This sequence comes from Noctilio leporinus, assembly GCA_004026585.1. Lineage (NCBI taxonomy): Eukaryota > Metazoa > Chordata > Mammalia > Chiroptera > Noctilionidae > Noctilio > Noctilio leporinus. The sequence continues at coordinate 10,915 of PVIW01015686.1, read as the reverse complement.
TTCAAAATACTGGTTATAAGGATGCTCAATGAACTTTTGAGAAGAGTAGAGGAACTTAGCTAGAACTGAAGTTCTCAACAAACAGATAGGAAACATAAAACTGGAGGTAGAAAACATAAAAAATACCAGTCAGAAATGAAAAATACACTAACAGAAATCAAGAACACATTACAGAGAATCAACAGTTTAATACATGAAGCAGAGAATAAAATGGAATTTGGAAGATAAGGAAGCAGAAAACACCCAATTAGAAAATCAAAAAGAAAAAACAATTTAAAAAACATGAGGATAAGCCCTGGCTGGTGGCTTAGTGGATAGGTGTTGGCCTGTAAACCCAAAGGTCACTGGTTTGATTCCCAACCAGGGCACATAACCAGGTTGCAAGCCAGGTCTCCAGCCAGGTCCCATAGCTGGAGGCAGATGAAGGGCAACCATACATTGATGTCTCTCTCCCTCTCTTCCTCTTTCCCTACCCGTCTCTTTAAAAATAATAAATAAAATCTTTAAAAAAATAAATAAAATATGTTGAGCTTCAACATATTTATTTAGCCTTAAAAAAAAAAAGTATGTGAAAAAAATGACAGAAAACTTTCCTAACCTGGTGATAGAAATAGACACACTCAAACAAGATGAACTCAAGAAGGCCCACAGTAAGACACATCATAATTAAAATGCCAGCCCCGGCTGGTAGCACAGTGGATAAGGTGCTAGACTGCGAACCCAAAGGTCGCTGGTTCAATTCCCAGCCAGGGCACATAGCCAGGTTGCAAGCCAGGTCTCCAGCCAGGTCTGTAGCTGGAGGCAGGTGAAAGGGGTGTCTCTCCCTCTCTGCCTCTCTTCCTTCCCCTCTCTCTAAAAATAATAAATAAAATTGTTTAAAATTAAAAAAAATGTCAAAGATTAAAGACAAATAGAGAATTTTTAAAAAAGCTTTTATTCATCATTTTTAGAGAGAAGGGCAGGGAGGAAGGAAGAAAGGGGGAGAAACATCAATGTATGGTTGCCTTTCACTTACCTCCAGTTGGGAACCTGGCTGGAGACCCGGCTTGCAACCTGGATACATTCCCTGACTTGGAATTGAACCAGCGACATTTCAAAGAGAGAATCTTAAAAGGAGCAAGATAAAAGCCATCAGTTACCTACAAGGAGGTCGCATAAAACCGTCAGCTGATTTCTCAACTGAAATATTCAAGTGATAAAAAGCAAGATTACTCAGCAAAGCTATCATTTAGAATTGAAGGACATATAGAAATTGACAGACAAGAAAAACTACTAAAACTGATTTAAGATGAATAGAGGATATGAATATACCTATAACAACAAAGGCATTGAATTAGTAATTTTTAAACCTCCCACAGTAAGAACTCAGGCCCAGATTTCACTGGTGCATTCAACCAAACATTTGAAAAAATTATATTAATTTTTCACACCCTCTTCCAAAAAATTGAAGAGGGAAGACATCCTAAATCATTCTATAGGTCAGTATCACTTGGAACCCACACCAGACAAAAGATACCACAAGAAAATAAAAATTGTAAGCCAACATATCTTTTGAATATAGATGCCAAAAATTGTCATCAATATACTAGGAAACAAAATCTTGCAACATTTAAAGGATTTTGAGTTTCCCTGGGATGCAAGTTTGACTCACATACAAAAATAAAATAAGAGCTCTGGCTGGTAGCACAGTGGATAAGGTGCCAGCCTGCGAACCCAAAGGTTGCTGGTTCGATTCCCCAGCCAGGGCACATAACCAGGTTGCAAGCCAGCTCTCCAGCCAGGTCCGTAGCTGGAGGCAGATGAAAGGCAACCATACACTGATGTCTTTCTCCCTCTCTGCTTCTCTCCCTATCCCTCTCTCTAAAAATAATAAATACAATCTTAAAAATAAGAATAAATTAAATTAAACCAATGTAATGTACCATCTAAAGAGGAAGGAATATAGTCTTCTCAACAAATGGTTCTGAATCAACCTGTGAAGAGTGAAGTTGAATCCCTACCTCACACCACAGATAAACATTAACTCAAAATGAATCAAATGAATATCTAAAAGTAAAATCTGGAAGTAAAAAACCTTTAAAAGAAAATATAGAGTAAACTTCATGATACTGGAATTTGGTAAAGGATTATTAAATAGGATACCAAAAGCATGAGCAACAAAAGAAAAAGTAGATATACTAGACTTCATCAAAATTGAAAATCTTGCCCTGGCTGGTGTGACTCAGTGGATTGAACCCTAGCCTGTGAACCAAAAGGTTGCCAGTTTGGTTCCCAGTCAGGGGCATGTGCCTGGGTTGTGGGCCAGGTCCCTAGTTGAGGGAGTGCGAGAGGCAACCAATTGATGCTTCTCTTGCAAATTTCTCCCTCCCTTCCCCTCACTCTAAAATAAATTTAAAAATATTTTTGCTTCAAATAACGCTATATGAATTTCTCACATCTGCCATAACAAAGTACCACAAACTGGGTGACTTAAAACAATAGAAGTTTATTGTTCTAGCACAGTTCTGGAGGCTAGAAGTCCAAAATCAAGATGCTGACAGAATGATGCTCCTTCTGAAATGTATGAGAGAGCCCTTCCTTGCCACTTCTAGATTGTGGTGGTAGCCACCAATTCTTGGAGTGTTCGAACTTGCAATGACATAATTCCAATTTCTGCCTCTGTCATCACGTGTTGCCCTCCATGTGTATCTTCACATCAGCTTTTATAAAAACATGTGTCATATAAAATTAAGGCCCACTCTACTCCACTTTGATCTGAGTTTAACCAATTACAGCTGCAAGAATCTTATTTCCAAATAAGGTCACATTCTGAGGTACTTAGAAGTTAGAACTTCAACTTATCTTTTATTTTTTTAATTATTGATCTATTTTTAAATTTTAAAAACTTTTCAAAAAAAAACAAAAAACAAAAAAAGCTTTTCAGTTATAGTTGATATTTAATATAAATTAGTTTCAGGTGTATAGGATGGTATTACACAATTACAGGGTGGGACAAAAGTAGGTTTACAACTGTAATACATAATACAATAATAAATAATACAATAATTAATAATAATACAAGAATAAACTGTGTTTTGTGTACTCACAACTGTAAGCCTAATTTTGCCCCACCCTGTATATAACTTACAAAGCAATCCTCCTGATAAGTCTTCACCTAACACCATATATAGTTATTAAAATAATATTGACTACATTCCCTAAGCTCTACTTTATATCCCCGTGACTGTTTTGTAACTGCCAATGTGCACTCCTTAATCCTTTCACCTTTTTTTTTCATCCTCACAAACCCCCTCCCACCTGGTAACCATCAGTTTGTTCTATGAATCTGTTTCTATTCTGCTTATTTGTTTTTTTGTTCTTTAGATTCCACATATAAGTGAAATCATGTGGTATTTGTCTTTCACTGTCTGATTCACTTTGCTTCGCATAATACCCTCTAGGTCCACCCATGTTGTTGTAAATGGTAAGATTTTATTCTTTTTATGGTTGAATAATATTCCATTGCATATATGTATCACATCTTCTTTATCCATTCATCTTTTGATTGATGTGTTTAATCCATTTACATTTAAAGTAATTTTTGATAGGTGCTATAGTTATTCTGTTGTTTCTTTTTCTTTTCTTTTTTTCTTTTTAGTTCTCTGTTCCTTTTTTATTCCCTTGCTCTCTTCTCTGGTACATGGCTTTCTGTCGTTGTGTGTTTGGATTCCTTTCTGCTTATTTTTCCTATCTCTCTGGCAGATTTTTGGTTTGTGGTTACCATGTGCTTTATGTATACTAAACTATGTTTATAGCAGTCTATTTTAAGTTGATGACTGCTTAAGTTTGAATAGATTTTAAAATTACTACCATTTTTACTCACTCCCTCCAAGTTCATACTTTGTCATTTTTTTACTTCTTGTTTGTGTGTATCCCTTAATTTGCTCTTGTAATTATACATGATTTTTCTACTTTTGCCTTTTAACTTTTGTACTAACTTTAGTGTTGGTTTATCTGCTGCTTTTATTATGTATTTGCCATTGTCAGTGAGAATATATGTTCTGTGTGCTATTTTCTTATTCATGTTTTAATTTTTTTTCTTTTTCATAAAGAAGGCCCTTTAAAATTTCTAAAAACTTTTTATTGAATTTATTAGGTTAACATTAATTAATTAAATTATATAGTTTTCAGGTGTGCAATTCTGCAGTGCATCAGTTGTATATTGCATTGTGTGTTCATCACCCCAAGTCAAGTTTCCTATCACCATTTATTCCCCCTTTACCCTCTTTTACCTACCACCATCCCCATTTCCCTCTAGTAATCACCATACTGTTGTCTGTATTTTTCTTATCTACCTATCAATGTGCATAGATATGCAAAGTACCTTAAAAGCTGTATCATCTCCTTTCCCCATCCCCAAAACCATAAGCTGTGGGAACTTTGGTGACTTCTCCCCAACTCTGTTACATGAACATTAAAATGATAATAAACTCATAACTGTCAACAACTGAATCTAAGTGTATTTAGTGTATTTAAGTGTAATCTTAAGTGTATTTTTCTTCACTTAATTCCTTCACCGTTTTTATGCAGCCCTCCAACTGCTCTCTCCTTTGACTCTTGTCAGCTTCTTCCTGTTTCTATGAGTCTGTTTCTATTTTACTTGTTAGTTTATTTTGTTCATTAGAATCCACATATAAGTGAAATCCTATGGTACTTTAATTCTCTGACTAAACTATTTCATTTAGCTTAATACTCTCCAGGTTCATCCTCACAGTTGCAAAGGGTAAGATTTCTTTCTTTTTTTGTGGATAAGGAGTATTCCATTGTGTAAATGTACCACAGCTGTTTTATCCACTTACCTCCTGATAAACACTTGGGCTGCTTCCAAATCTTGGATACTTAAATAAAACTGTAATGAACATAGGGATACATATATTTTTTTCAAATCAGTGTTTTGAGTTTCTTCATGTATTCCCAGAAATGGAATCACTGGGTCATAAGGCAGTTCTATTTTTAATTTTTTTGAGAATCCTCCATACTGCTTTCCATAGAGGCTGTAACAATCTGCATTCCCACTAACAGTGAACAAGGGTTCCTTTTATCCACATCCTCACCAATACTTATTATTTGTTCATTTACCGATGATGGCCATTCTGACAGAGTTGAGATGATATTTGTTGTGGATTTTAATTTGCATTTCTCTGACAATTAGTGATGTTGAACATCAATTTTGTTCCTACCAATTATGCTTCTTAATCCCTGCACTATTTCCTATTTATTCATGCTTCCCCCATCCAGCTGATAACCCTCCAAATAATACTCATACCTGTGATTCTGTCCCTGTTCCGATTGTTCACTTTGTTTTTATTTTTTAGATTCAGTTGTTGACAGTTATGAGTTTATTATCATTTTAATGTTCATGTAACAGAGCTGGGGAGAAGTCACCAAAGTTGCCACAGCTTATGGTTTTGGGGATGGGGAAAGGAGATGATACAGCTTTTAAGGTACTTTGCATATCTATGCACATTGATAGGTAGATAATAGCTGTGCTGCAGCCCAGGACAAAAGGGCAGGATGATAGGCTTAAAATACTTTTCATAATAATGGTGTATGGTGCTGGGTTCAGCATTTAAAAGTAGAGAGACTCATGAGGATGTAGAGAGAAGTCATGCAGTCTGAAGGGTTTAAGGAGAAGACCTTGGCAGAGCAAATCTGCCATTATTCTGAATCCGTAAAACTTTAAATAAACCTTCTTTCCCTTTTCACCAAACTTGTATTGGGAGTCGTGCTTGTTGGCTGAGGTTTATAACATTCATAGTTTTGATCTTCTTTTTCTTAAATAAGCCCCTTTAACATTTCATATAGTAATGGCTTGGTGATGATGAACTCCTTTAGCTTTAACTTGTCCGGGAAGCACTTTATCTGCTCTTCCATTCTAAATGATAGCGTTTCTGGGTAGTTATCTTGATTGTAAGGCCTTGCTTTTCATCACTTTGTTTGAATATTTCTTGCCAGCCCCTTCTTGCTTGCAAAGTTTCTTTTAAGAAATCAGCTGATAGTTTTATGGGAATTCCTTTGTTGGTAACTCTCTGCTTTTCTCTTGCTGCTCTTAAGATTCTCTCTTTATCTTTAATCTTTGGAATTTCAATTAAGCCGTGTCCTGGTGTGGTCCTCTTTAGGTCCAACTTGTTTGGGACTCTCTGCTTCCTGGACTTGTATGTCTATTTCCTTCACCAGATGAGGGAACTTTTCTTTCATTGTTTTTTCAAATAAATTTTCAATGCTTGCTCTTCCTCTTCTCCTTCTGGCACCCCTGTGATTTGGATGTTGGTACATTTAAAATTGTCCTAGAGGGTCCTAATCCTCTCCTTGTATTTCTGCATTCTTGTTTCTTCTTTCTGTTCCAGGTGAATGTTTATTTCTTAATTTTGTTCCAAATTGTTGATTTGAATCCCAGCTTCCTTCCCATTACTGTTGGTTCCCTGTATATTTCTCTCTTTTTAAAAAAGTTTATTTATTTATTTTTAGAGAGAAGGAAAAGGAAGAGAAAGACAGGCAGGGAAACAGCAATATATGGTTGCCTCTTGTGTATCCCCAACTGGGGATCTGGCCTGCAACCCAGGCATGTGCTCCAACTGGGAATCAAACCAGCGACACTTTGGTTCACAGGCCAGTGCTCAATCCACTGAGCCACACCAGCCAGGACAAATTTTTCTTTATTTCATTTTATAGAATCTTGACTTCCTCCTTTATTTTTCGGCTGTATTCAATCATTTCTTTGAGCATCTTTATCACAGAGACAATAGCCTCTGCTGGCCTTTATGCTAGATACTTCAGTCCATTGCTCTAGACTAGGAACTGCTGATGCCAAACACTCCCATTTCTCCCAATGTGCCACTGATGCCGTTCAAGCTGCTAACCTGCTGTTGGAGGTCAGAGGGAGTGAGTCTGAGAAGGTGAGTCCATGTGTGGGTTCTTTAAGGAGAACTGCTTGGGGCTCCAGCAGTTTCTCACACTTGACTCAATCCCTGCTGGTTTTGTCAGAAATTGTGGGGACTTATCTTCCTGGCACTAGAGCCCTGGGCTGGGGCCCTGAAGTGGGACTAGTACTCTTTTTTTTTGTTTGTTTGTTTTAAGTTTTTTTTTATTTATTTAAGATTTTATTTCATTACTTCTAGAGAGAGGCAGAGAGGGAGAGAGACATCAATGTATGGTTGCGTTTCACCTGCCTCCAGCCACGGACCTGACTGGAGACCTGGTTTGCAACCTGGTTATGTGTCCTGGCTGGGGAATCGAACCAGCAACCTTCAGGTTCGCAGGCCGGCGCCTTACCCACTGTGCTACCAGCTAGGGCCAGATGGACTAGTACTCTTCAATCCTGAAATATCCGTCCCAAGTTTTATCTACCATATGTGGATGTAGGACCAGCCCATTTCACGTCTGTGCTCCTCTTATCCATCTGTATGGATGTGGTTTCTTTTATTCTGTAGTTTTTAGACTTCCATTCAACTTGATTTCTGACATTTCTGGCTAATGGTTGTTCTATATTTTAGTAGTAATATATTTATAGATTTATAGAGTTTATTTATTTATTTTTAAAGAGAGGGGAAGGGAGGGAGAAAGAGAGGGAGAGAAACATCAAAGTGTGGTTACCTTTTGTGTGCTCCCAACTGGGTACTTGGCCTGAAACCTAGGCATGTACCCTGACTGGGAATTGAACTGGCAACCATTTGGTTCACAGGCTAGCACTTAGTCCACTGAGCCACACCCGATAGGGATAGTTGTAATTTTGATGTGATTTTGCGAAGAGGTGAGCCACATCTGCCTATACTGCCACTTTGAAAAGCTGCCTTTATTGGCCATCTTTATTTCCTCTAGAAGAAGTGTTTATTCAGGTCCTTTGTCCATTTTTAATTTAAAAATTTTTTTAATTTTTAATTAATTTTAATTTAATTTATTTAACAATTGTTTAAAGTTTTTTATTTAATTTGATTATTTTTAGAGAGAAGAGAAGGGAGAGAGGGAGAGAGACATCAATGTATGGTTGCCTTTTTCACCTGCCTCCCTTTGCCCATTTTTAATTGGATTATTTATTTTCTTGGTGTTGAGTTTTATAAATTTTTGATTCAACTTTGTACATTAGCACTTTATCAGATGTATCATTGACAAATATGTTTTCAATTCAGTGGTTTGTGTTTTTATTTTGTTAAAGATTTCCTTTGCTCTGCAGAAGACTTTCAGTTTGATGTAGTCTCATTTGTTTATTCTTTTGTTTCTCTTGTCTGAGGGGATTTATTAAAAAATTTGGCTTTGGCTGGTGGCTCAGTGGATAGGCACCAGCCTATGAACCCAAAGGTTGCTGGTTCGATTTCCAATCAGCGCACATAACCAGGTTACAAGCCAGGTCTCCATCCTGGTCCATAACTGGAAAGCAGGTGAAAAGCAACCATACATTGATGTTTCTCTCCTTTCCTTCCTCTCTCCATGCCCTTCTCTATAAAAATAATTGATAGAATCTTTTTTGAAAATTGCTACAAGAAATGTCCAAGTTTACTGCCTATGTTTTCTTCTGGGATTTTTATGGTTTCAAGTCTAACAATTAAGGCTTTAATCCATTTTGAGTTTATTCTTATGTATGGTGTAATAAGGTGGTTTAGTTTCATTGCTTTACATATATCTGTCCAATTATCCAAACACCATTTATTGACTAGACCATCTATACCCCATTGTATGTTCTTGGCTCCTTTGTCAAATATTAATTGACCATATAGATGTGGGTTTATTTATCAGCTCTCTCTTTTTAAAATGATTTTATTTATTTATTTTTAAAGAGAGTGGAAGGGAGGGAGAGTAATATCAACTGTGGTTGCCTCTCATGCACCCCCAACTGAGAACCTGGCCCACAACCCAGGAATGTGCCCTGATGCAGAATTGAACCAGCAACCCTTTGGTTTGCAGGCCAGCACTCAATTCACTGATTCACACCAGCCACGGCTTCGGCTCTCTCCTTTGTTCCATTGATCTACATGTCTGTTTTTATACCAGTACTATGGTGGTTTCATTATTATCGCCTTGTAATGCAGTTTGATATCAGGTACTGTGTTCTTCCAACTTGTTCTTCTTTCTCAAGATTGCTGGGGTCTTTTCTGGGTTCCATATAAATTTTTGGAACATTTATTTTAGCTCTATGATGTACACCATTGGTATCTTGATAGGAACTGCACTGAATCTATAGATTGCTTTGTGTAGTATGGACATTTTAATGATGTTAAATAAACATGGTATATACTTTCATTTATTTGTATCTTCTCCAATTTATTTCTTCACTGTTATAATTCTGAGTACAGGTCTTTTACATCCTTGGTTAAATTTATCCCTAGTATTATATATTTTTGATGCAATTGTAAATGTGTTGTTTTCTAATTGTCTATTTCTGATAGTTCATTATTGCTGTATAAAAATGCAACTGATTATGAATCTTCTTATTTTACTGCTGTGGCTAGGACTTCTAGTACTGTGTTGAGTAAGAGTGGCGAAGGCAGATATCCTTGGCTTATTCCCAATCTTAAGAGAAATGCTTGTAGTTTTTTCCCATTGAGTATGAGGTTAGCTGTGGGTTTGTCATATATAGCCTTTATTACATTGAGGTATATTCCCACTATTCTCACTTTACTGAGAGTGTTTATTATAAATGGTTGCTGGATTTTATTAAATGCTTTTTATACATCTATTGATATGATTGTGTGGCTTTTATTCTTTATTTATGTGGTATATCACATCTATTGATTTGCATATATTGTACCAACCTTGCATCCCTGGAACAAATCCCATTTGATCATGGTGTTTGATCTTTTTAATGCATTGCTGGATTCAGTTTGCTAATATTTTGTTGAGGATTTTAGCATCTCTGTTCACCAGGGATATCGGTCTATAATTTCTTTTTTGTAGTGTCTTTATCTGATTTTGGAATTAAGATAATGCTCACCTTGTAAAATGAGTTTGAGAGGCTTCCCTCCTCTTGAATTTTGTTAAGTATTTTAAAAAGGATAAATATTAGTTATTCTTTGAATATTTGGTAAAATTCACCTGTGAAGCCATCTAGTCCAGAACTTTTGTTTGTCAAGAGTTTTGTTTGATTGTTTGCTTTGTTTTTTATTACTGCTTCAATTCATTAGTTGTAATCTGTCTATTCAAACTCACTTATTCTTCCTGACTCAGATTTGGAAGATTGTATGTTTCTACAAATTTATTCATTTCATCCAGAGTGTCCAATTTGTTGGCATATAGCTGTTTGGAATATTTTCTTACAATCCTTTGTATTTGTGTGTGTGTGTGTGTGAGTTGCTACTTCTCTTTCATTTCTAATTTCATTTATTTGGGTTCTCTCTTTTTTTCTTGATGAGTCTTGTTAAAAGTTTATCAATCTTATTTTTTTTTTAAACCAGCTCTTGACAACTCACTGAGGAAGATATACAAAGGGCCCAGAGGCATATGAAAGAATGCTCAACATCGCTAGTCATCAGAGAGATGCAAATTAAAACTGCATTAAGATACCACCTCACACCTGTCAGAATGGCAACCATCAGCAAATCAACAAACAACAAGTGTTGGCAAGGATGCGGGGCAAAGGGAACCCTCATACACTGTTGGTGGGAATGCAGGTTGGTGCAGCCACTATGGAAAATAGTATGGGGTTTCCTTAAAAAACTAAAAATGGAACTGCCTTTTGATCCAGCTATTCCACTACTTGGACTATACCCAAAGAATCCTGAAACACCAATTCATAAGAACCTATGCACACCTATGTTCATAGCGGCACTATTTACAATAGCCAGGTGCTGGAAACAGCCTAAGTGCCCATCAGTGGATGATTGGATCAAAAAACTTTGGTACGTTTACACAATGGAATTCTATATGGCAGAAAGAAAGAAGGAAC
>PVIW01015685.1:0-18972 GCA_004026585.1 Noctilio leporinus | reverse complement strand
TAGCAGAAAGAAAGAAGGAACTTGTACCCTTTGCAACAACATGGATGGAACTGGAGAGTATTATGCTTAGTGAAATAAGCCAGTCAGTGAAGGACAAATATCATATGATCTCACCTCTTATGGGACAATAATGAACAAAACTAACAACAAGCAAAACAGAACCAAGTATATGAATACAAGGAATAGGCCTTCAGTGGTCAGGGGAACGGGGTAGGGGGGAGGGAGAGGTAGAGGCAAAGATGGGGAGCAGCTTAGACAAGAACGTAGTATAAAGGAACCATGGACATGGACAACAGGTGGGACTGACTTTGGGGGGAATGGGTGGGTGGGTGGGGGGCAGAGGGGAGCAAAAAAGGGATGGATGTAACACAACAACAATAAAATTAAAAAAAAAAGAAAAAGAAAAAAAAAAAGATGTTATTCCATGATTTTTAAAAAATGTCTATGGCCTTATTTGCTAAAATGCAAACAAACAATCCTATGACACATGTAGCCATTGCCAATCATTAACATTATTAAAGGTTCTATTCTCCTCCCTCAATATATTGTTCTCCAGTTATCCCCAAAGAATTGGGATTTTGGAAACACTAGACACTGAGTTCTAGCCCAGAGAGAGGAAAAGAGTGATGGCTGAGAGGAGTCCATGTGCAAACAAGGATTGGTATGATATTCCTTGGGATTAGATTTGCCTGGCAATAGGTACTTAGAATGGGTGCTGGAATGGCCTCCTTATAGCCTTCCTACAAGGTTCTTTATAAACACATATACGCTAGTTCTTTCATTGTATAGTCTGCTCTCTCATTTACAAATGTTACTTTTAAATGGGATATTACATGGATTTTATCTTTTATAGTCATGATTTCTTTGATCATTTTCTATATCAGCTGTGCCATTAGACACTTCCACTAGCAATGTATGAATGCTCCAATTGCTCCCCATCTTTCTTTACCAACATTTCTTATTGTATCTTTAATTTTATTCATTCTAGTGAAGGTGCAATGGTACCTTATTGTGTTTGAAATTTGTATTTCCCTGTTAACTAATGAACACATTAGTGTTTCTCTGCATCTCTCTCTTCCTCTCTCTCTGGAAATAATAAATAAAAATCTTTCAAAAAATTGTTTTAAGCCACTGTTTGTATGTGGTTTGTTACATAAGAGATGACTAGAACATTATCTTAAGGTTGTGAAGAAAAAAGTTTTTGCTTATTTGTCCAGAAATTACATAGCTTTAACTTACATTTAGTTCTCTGATCCATTCAAGTTACTTTTTATAAATGGTATGAGATAAGGGCTGAGAATAGTTCTTTTTTCATACAGGAATCAAATGCTTCCATCATCATTTTTGAAAGACCTATTTGTGCCTTCCCATCCACATTCATTAAATTAACTTGGCAGTGATGAAAATCAGACCATATATGTGAAGATCTATTTATAGACTATATATACCATTGATGTACATATGTTTATGTTTATGCTAATGTCACACTGTCCAATACTATAATTTTATACTATGTATAAATATAAAATAATGAAAGTCCTTTTTTCTCCAAATGTTTGGGTTCTTTTTGGTTTTTATATTTCAATATAAATTTTACAATTAGCTTGTCCATTTCTACAAATAAGCTTGCTGAGCTTTTGATTGAAATTTCATTGAAATCTATAGCTCAGCTTTGGAAGAATGGACATCAATAATATTGAATCCTCTAATTCATGAATATGAATATATTATTCCATTTATTAAGGTGAGCAATATTTAATTTTACTCAGTAATGTTATGTAGTTCAACATAGCAGTCAAGCATTGTATGTTTAGCTTGTTCCTGATTATTGTTTATCTGATGCTACTGTAAATATATTTGTAGTTGTTTATTGCTAGTACCTACAAAAATAATTGACATTTAAATATTGATCTTGGAATCTGCCATCTCACTTAAGTCACTTATCAGATCTCCAGTAATTGTTTTTAGATACCATATGATTTTCAATGTTTAAAAAAAAAAAAATCAGTCTCTAGTCAACACTAGAGACTCTTTGACTTGCTCTTCCATAATTATTTCTCTTTCTTACCTTATTGCAATGGCTTAGACCTCCATTACAATTTTAAATAAAAGTGATGAGAGATATCCTGGCTTATTTCAGATCTTAGGGGAAAGTATTCAATCTTTCATCATTAAATACTATGTCAGATTTCTGGTTATCTTTCTTTGCATATCTCCCACCTCTCCAATGTCCTTTCCCACATATTCCAGCTGCCTCAGGTTCCCCAAACTTTAATCTGTATTATCAATTCTGGAATATCATCTTCCTCTGCTTAGTGTCTCCTTCCCCACAACACAGATAGCACTTCCAAGCAGAAAGTAGGAGTGATTTCCATGCTCATGTTATTTTTTTTTTCTGTTACTCTTTTTTCAAAGAGCTCATTTCTGTACTGCTTCCTTTTCAATGTCTATAAACAGTTGATTCATATATATGCTCAGTTTTCCAGTTTTTTATAGCAAGAGAAAAAGTCTCATACCAGTTACTCTATTGTGCCTGAAGTGGAAGTTGATTTTTGTTATTTAAAAAACATCCCATTACACCATTTAAATGTTTTTTGCATATGAGAAAGAAAGTGTGATTTAAATGTAGATTCATTCGAGTTATTCACTTTCATTATCACATAGTCCTATTCTGGAAGTATGTATAACCCTTACACTATATAATTCACACTGGACATATATGCTACAACTAGTTTTTTGCATTAAACTCCACATCTTTCCATATTACCCTTCATGTCCATTATTTTTTAATGCCTTACTGGCATCATACAAATATATGTGTCAGGGCATATGTAATTTTTGACATTTTAGGTGTTCCCTGTAATCTCAAGGTTCTTCCCTTTCCCTCACCAATAGTCTTTTCAAAGGAGATTTAAAAAACAGTGAGAGAGCTAACAACCTCTTAGAGGAGAGTATATTGCTCAAATTTAAGAACATGAATTAAGGCTGCATTTTTCAAGCAGTGAAGTTAGAAAGGGGTAAAATTTAGTGTTCCTTATTCACTGACATTTTTACTCTCTTCTTTTTTTAAGCTACTTTGATCCAGGCAATTTCTTCTAAAATGGCAGAAGATTCAATTATATGTTTCCTTTACAGCAATTAAGCCTATTTTTCCCAAGTAGAGTCCATGCCTGGAAAAGACTGAATAGTTGAGGCAGATAACCTCAGTCAGGCTATTTGCTAGTCCAGAGGTAGTTATTAGAAAGGCAAAAAAATTATTTTTTTCTAACCTTGTAGGTTCATTTCATCTGCTGTAGTAATTTTTGTTTTTCATTTTTCTATTTTTCTTTGAGTCACTGAAGTAATAAAATCTGAGAACCTCCAAGGGAAGAAGCAAATATTACTTTGCCCCTCTGGGTCTTTCAAACTGATCTGGTAAAATAAAAGGTTTTTCTAGATGGCTCAGGCCTTCTGCAGTTATGAGTCAGAGCCCCAGCTAAAGTATAACTTGACCTTGCATTGATATTTTGTTTCTTACATGTGGAAATATATTTTCTTTTGGGCTTCTTGGGAAGAAGATGTAATGGAACCAAGCTATATTGACTCATTTCCAGACCCTCATTTTAATAACAAAGTAATATCCCAACCCCTTATAGACATTTGTTTATAATATTTTACTATTTTAAACTATAATTAACAGTTATTTTAAAACTTCATATGCAATTTTAATTGCTTTGTGGGACTTGATTCCTGGAAGTTCAGTTGCATTGTGTGTGTATGTGTGTATCTGTGTATACACAGATATACATACATATATGTATATATAAATGTTTACATTTTAAATAAAATACCAAATTATCCTTCATAAAAGTTGTACAGAGGTATCAAATATACAATTTTATAAGTAAAAAATGGGTTTATCTTTGCTGTCATATCCCCATCAATATTGGTCATCATATTTAAAAAACAAACAAACAAAAAAAAAACTTCACCAGAGAAAATTACCACCTTTTGTTAGTTCTATCTCTTTGACTACTTTTCACACTTATGGAGCATTTTTTTTTTCTTTCTATTGTAAATCACCAGTTCATGCTGGTAGTCTGTTTCTCCTATTAGAGTTTTTGTTTCCTTTATCTTCTTTTTATTTTTATTTATTAATTAATTTATTTATTTTTAAAGAGTTTATTTATTATTTTTAGAGAGAAGGGAAGGGAGAGAGTTAGAAAGGGAGAGAGACATCAATGTATGGTTGCCTTTCACCTGCCTCCAGCTACAGACCTGACTGGAGACCTGGCTTGCAACCTCATTATTTGCCCTGGCTGAGGAATTGAGCCAGCGACCTTTGGGTTTGCAGGCCAGCACTTTATCCATTGTGCCAACAGCCAGGGTTCTTTTTAATTATTACTTTTCCATAATCATTTCTTCTTATTAATTCAGAGTTTCTCATTTGTCTATAACTATTACTTATGGAGTAAGTTAGAATTTCTTATGAAATTCTGTGATCAATTTGTTTTTCAATTATAATTGACTATCAAATCTATTTATGCTTCCAACACCTGACTCATTCAATATCATAGCATCTTATGCATAGTAGAGTTCACATATTGTCTAGATGTGTACAGTGGTCCTTAAAATCACCTTCTCTCTCCTTCCTCCTTGCAACGTGACACCATCTAACTCAAAATTCAGTTTCCACTTGTGCAAAGCTCCAGGCAAAGCTCCAGGCTTTGGGAGGCAGGTGTGGAACCTGGTGAGCAAAAAGTTCATTAACTTTCCACATCCTGCTTTTATTTTTTTCTTTCTTGTCTATCAGAGTCCACATTCTGTTGCTTTTCCCCACATCTGTGAAACATAAAGCTCCACTGTGGCTCCAGGCATTTCTAGCAAACACCCTGAGGACCTTCTGTATCTGAGTCTTATAAGTCATCAAGTACATGGCTCAGCATTGCACCCTGCATACTGATGGGGTAAAGGGTAGAGAGATCTTGGAGTGTGCAGCCACAGTAAAGACATCCTAGTCTAAACCCCCAAGCAGCTGCATGTAACTTGAAGGCACTGAGTTTTTTAACCACTTGGAGTAGAGAACACAGGGCAGCTGAAGAAGCAGATAGAGTGGTAGGATGCCTAGGCCTTTATTAAATTTGCTCTAGGCTCCTTGGGCTTTCTGTTCTTTAATTTCTTTGGGTTACAAACACAAATAAATAGTAATATTAAAATGCCAAGTTTTCCAAATTTTCAGCTTTTAAAATTAGTTTTATAAAACAACAGGATCTTTTCCCACTAATGCCCTAGGAACATACTCTCAAACTGAGGACCTGATAACAGCATATAATATTCAACATACACAACACACAATGTTATACTGATGCTTTTAAGCACATTTAAGTCAGCTTGCTCTGCACATGGAGACACTAAGGCCCAAGACGTAAAAGTAACAAAAAGATAAACATCAGAAGAAAGATTAAAAGCAGAGATTCACAATAATAAGGTTTCCAGGCTCTGGCTGGTGGCACAATGGATAAGGCACCAGCCTGTGAACCCAAAGGTTGCTGGTTCAATTCCTAGCCAGGGCACATAATCAGGTTGCAAGCCAAGTCACCAGCCAGCTCTGTAGCTGGAGGGAGGTGAAAGGCAACCATACATTGATGTCTCTCTCCTGCTCTGCCTCTCTCCCTTCCCCTCCCTAAAAATAATAAATAAAATCTTAAAAAAAAAAAAAAAAAAAAAGGTTTCCAGCCAACCTCTTTCAGCAATCCTCTTTCACTTAACATCATTAATCCATTGTCATTCTACATTTGTCAATGTTTATATAACTAAATCTGTATAACTAATTCAAAGCATTATTATCATTGATGTACAGATGGATTTTCTTCTGAAGGTATCTTAGATATTATGGTCTTGAGGCTTTTGATACATTACTGTCTTAATTAGAAAATGCTTTGGCGTGGTATTTCTTGTGGACTTTTTTAAAGCAGAATTCTCAGGGCTCAGTATGGGAAGGGCTGAAAAAGGCTTTCTCAGAGACAAAATCATTTTAGAAGTAATTCTAGTGCATGAGTAAAAATGGATATCCTTATATTCCCAATGGGAAAATTGGCACATTCTTCAGGGAAATTTCACTCAGTCTCTAGAGCAAGGAGGGTGAGGGGTGGCAGGACAGGGCAAGCTGGAGGAGAGAAGGGGGCTGAAGAGCTACTATGCATGAAAGAGGAAACGTTAAGAAGTAGAATGAAGGGGGGGGCGGCATTTAGCCCACACTCTCCAGGGGCATCCCTTTTATCCAGGGCTGGTCTAATTTGCTGTCCCCTTTATTCTGCAGTGACCTTGGAGCCTCTGGAGGGGAGAATGCCAGCCAGACTGGCGCTGAGGTCTACAACAGCCTGGTTTGCCTGGTCTCAGAATGTGAATGGACAATAAATCCATGTGTAATACAGCTGTCCTCAGCCTGTGAAATGGTGTCTCTGCAGCTGCCATCAAAGATGCCTCTTGGTCCCTGACAGAAGTTCTCTAAGGATCCAAGAGAGGTCAGCAGGAGGGCCTGATTTCCTCAGGGTCTACCCTTCAGGGCTGGAGATCAAGACCTCTGCAGGCCCCTCCCAGCACCAGGCTCCTCTGAAAATGCATCCTGTTCATTTCCTCCCCTTGAGCGAAGTATGCTGCCCTTCAATGAAACTGCTGCAACCCTAGACTTCCCCTGGGAGGTAGGGAGAGAGCCGGAAGCTGGGAAGGAAAGAACAAGCAGTACAAAGGGCATTTGGAGGGGGAGGCAGTCTCCTAGGAATGTCTGCTCATTGACTTTTGCCTCTCTCCTTTATTCTCTGCTGATCCTTTTTAGCTCCGTTTCTTTTATGCAAGAGTGTATACTGTGCATGGTATGAACTAAACCTGCAATAACCACCACAGAACACCCCCAACACCCATTAGAATTCTTACAAGAAGGAAGAGACAGGAGCAAGCTAGTCTCCAGTCACCTCTCTTATTCCCTCATGACAAACTCAAGTAGTCACAGCTACAGGGAATCCCCTCCACCAACAGCAACTAAAGCCAGAGCCCGAAGGAATAGACCCTCTCCCAGTGCCCATGTCTGTTCACCAGCCCCTGTGAAAGGCAGCAGGCCTGGGCTACCCATTTGTAGGACCCCAAATGAACTTCTCTCTGAGAGCAGAATACCCATGCTCAGAGGGTGGGATGGTTTTTTCAAACCCTTTCTTTCTGTGAACCAGGCTCTCCTTGTTACAGACTGCTTAATTGATGCATTGGGTCTCTGCTTTCAGGGAAAAAAAAAAAAGAAAGAGTCTCAGTGCTGTAAGTCTACAAGCTTGTCAAAACTCATCTCGGCACTTGTTTCCAGCAGAACCCACACTAGCTTCTAGCACGCTGGTAGGGGCAGATGACTGAATGCTTAGGAAGAAACCCACTCTGACTTTTAGATTTCCATTTTCTTGAGGAGGAAACTCTTTCTTCTGGCAAAAGGAACATCTCCAAGCCCCACTCCTCACCTTGCGTATATACACAATACGGGTCCATCACCCCCATCATCACCCTCAATGACAGCCAAGTGATTTGGAGGCTAGTGATGCTTTAAGTGACAAAAAAAGAAAAACTTCCTACACATTCTAAAAAATTAAATGAAATGATCCAAATAAATTTATTTTTTATTCCCTCCAAAAGTATGGATGTGATTATATTTTAAACTCTATTACTTCTCCCAATTGAATAATCAGTTTCCTCCACAAGCTCTTCATGATAACCTCAGCAGAAAGAAATCTCAACTAACTTGCTCCTCCATTTAGGATGCACCACACTCACATGGTATGCTGTGTGGATTGCCTCACAGTTACTTATAAGCATGCAACATTTCTGGTGGTGTTTGAGTAAGCCCCTTCTCCAGGAGATAGGAAAAAGAACCCGAACCCCAAACCCTTCATTTGTTATGGTCACACTAATGCTAGATGACTGATTAGTTCACTCCTCTCTGACAGCCTGAGGTGGCAGGGACACATTGGGTGGCTAAATTCAAATCTTATCTAAAAGCTCCAGGGGTGGAAATGGCATTTATCTTAATCAATGCTAAAGGTTAATGTACAGACATGGTTAGCTCTGTGGAAAGGACAGTTTCTTTTCTTCCTGGCTCTTTGCTATTAAAAAAATCATTTTCAGAGCCAAAAAGGAGATAATTAAAAAGCAAATGTCAGTCTGCTTCCAAAGCACTTATTCTCTGGGCTCAACCACATGCTGCTGCCCTTCCTGCCATGACCTTGGCAAGAGGATCACCTGACAGCCCTGCAGGAGAGAATGCTGACTCAGACTCTGCAGTCCTTGCCCTCACTGCAGGCTCTCCTCTCGCCTGAATGCTGCCACCCCACCCCCACCCATTGCTCCGTTGAATGATGTCAGGTGACCCAGAGCCAACTGAAGCGTGGGTGCCTATTCCATCTCCTGCATTTTGCAGTAGCAAAGAAGTTAAAGAATATGAACACAAAGCCCCTAGAAGGCAAATGGCAGCAGAAACAATGAACTATTCTGATGGATGATTTTTGAGCCCAGAGCAGCTCCAGCCCCTTCTCTAAGTCAAGTGCAATGAGGAGGCTTGTGGTTGCAGCATCTCCACACAATGTAGAGAACTATGTGTGTCAGCTATGCAGAAGTACTGGGGCAAAAGAGCCGAATGAGTGCTCTGCACCACTGTCCCCCAGGGAGGACACTTTTTCTTCCTTCCTGCAGGAGACATACATCAGCACCAGCAAACACGAGGCAAGGCATGAGATAAGGCATACCAGCTGGTCAGAGGCGGGGCACGGAAACAGCCCAGCAGAGCTATGCAATAAGTCAGCAGTCTTCCCTGTATCCAGGCAGCAGCATCTGTGAAGCTGAGCTATGGCTATTTAAGTTATTGTTTCATTGTCCCACATGGAAGTCATCCCTTCAGCAAGCATTTCTTTTTGAATTATTATTATTAGGTATATGTCTGTAGAACTCAGGCAAGCACTATCCCCAGCCCTTTTATAGAGGGGGAGGCAAAGATACAGAAGAAAAATCACAGTGTCCAGTTAATAGGAGGCCAGTTTGTTAGGTCTAGCTCTGCCACCATCTTTCCACAAAATCAAAGGGAATCACCTCATCTCTCTGAGACTTACTCCTGAGGCTAATAATGGTTGCCAAGGGCTATAGATTTCTCTCCTTGTAAATCATGCTGGCAGACCCCAATTTTGATGACTAAATTAGCCTCTCCTAAACTCAAGGAAGATGACAACTTGCCAGCCCCAGGGGATGAATATCCATTATGGTCCTTCCATTACCCTTGCTGCAATGAGTATCAACATGGATATGACAAAAAATCTGACAGTTGAGATAGAAGATTGCAGCAGACCTCTGAAATTTTTCCCCTCACTTGTTAGATAGGAATTTGCCCTTCCTGTATATGGATCTTCCCTATGAGGCTATAAGTAATGTTAAGCACTATGGCAGCCATACTATGACTTTGAGGCAAAATGCCACCAAAGATGGCAAAGGAGGAAAATGGGAAACACTTGGGTGTCTGAGCACATGGCTATGCCATGGAATTAACTCTATAAAAATAACATAATTAACCTGTTATCATTAAGCTGCTTTTAGTCTTGTACTCTGTATCATGCACTTAAAATAACTCTCTGGCCCTGGTTGGTGTGGCTCAGTGGATTGAGCACTCGTCTGTGAAACAAAGGGTCACAGGTCCAATTCCCAGTCAGGGCACGTGCTTGGGTTGTGGGCCAGGTCTCCAATTGGGGCATGCAAGAGGCAAACACATATTGATAAAAATAAAAATAAAAATAAATAATCCTCTGAATCCATCCACCCTTGCCTTCCTCCCTGCAATCACCTCTAGTCTAGTTGCTCTGTCTTCCCATCCTGCCCTCCCCTGCCCACACCAGCTGGGCAGTCGGATGAAGTAAAGGAAGGAGGAAATATGTCAATTAGTCCATGCATCTGCTGTGCCCTAACCCTGGGCAGGTAAAGAGCAAGAAAACTCCATGTCATGTTAAAAGCCAAGGCAAATTGAGTGTTTATTATATTATGTAAAAAAAAAGAAAAGAAAAGAAATACAAAATTTTATTGAGAGGCAATTAGAGTGTTATTCAGAATAAATGTGAGACATTCTTAAGCAACAACCTGAAGGTCCAACAGGGACTAAGTGGAGACAAAGCTTTAGGAATCATGTTGGGGCCCCCACCACCTTTCTGGACATTGGAAGGGTAGCTGTTTAGGAATTAATCCTTTACAGTGTGCATTAACAAGAAATAAGCCTTTACTGTTTGCCACTGACCTATCTTTTTGATCTTTTTGTTGGTTTGCTTTTTTGTTTTCACAGGTAAAATGTTGCTTTTCATGACAGCTCCAGACACCACGACCTCTGGCCTCTAATGCCATACCCACAGTGGCAGTCTTCATAAGGGCTGTGATCCTGGGCTTACATTTTTCACCTGGAACCTGGAACACTGTAAGCATCACTCCATGAAAAATAGGCTTTAAGCAATTTGTTCAGCACTGCAGGCTTCTAGAAGCAATAACCAAAATGACCAGGATGAAAAATGTATCCCTGTTTATAAATTGTTTACTGGAAAATTCCCCTGGATTTTATTTTTTGAGCTAATATGTGGATAATGCCTCTTTAGAGATGAAAATGTTAGATTAAAACTAAGGTGAGAAGGACCTATAAGAAAAAAAGAACACATAGAAAGATATGTGAATAGTAACTGAAATGATAATACTCAAATGGGAACATTACCCAGAGACTTATCCATGGAAAATAAGCAACAATGAGATAAATTTTATTTTTCTGAGTGGGAATGATAGCTTGTAAAGAAAATGAAAGATAAGGAAAAATGGTATTTTAGCTTTGTACAATATCCATTTATTTGTAATGGTCCAATTTATTGTTGACACAAAAATAAATTACTATAAAAATGAAATAATATAGGTTCTGGCTGGTAGCACAGGGGATAAGGTGCTGGCCTGTGAACCCAAAGATCTCTGGTTCAATTCCCATCCAGGGCACATAGCCAGGTCTCCAGCCAGGTCCATGACCGGAGGCAGATAAAAGGCAACCATACATTGATGTTTCTCTCCCTCTCTGCCTCTCTCCATTCCCCTCTCTCTGGAAATAATAAATAAAATCTTTTTAAAAATGAAATAATATAATATACCAAGTAACTCATGTAGTGGCCAGTCCCACAAAAAGACCATATGAAAATTCTGGAAACCTACTGCTGTAAGAACAGGAAGAAGAAGTCATCCTGATAATTGTAGAAGCTTTGAAACAAGAGAGAACAAGAAACAGAGATTTGGACTTCACATAAAAGGATATCTTTTATGGTCCAAATCCAAGACCACAAAAGTTCCTCGTATTAAAGTTAAAGATCCTTTTATTGCTTACAAAATTCAAGACTGAATGCCCTTGGGAATCAGGATAAAATAAGATAGTTAACAACAAGGTTGACAGAAGGGACCACCTTCTAATATGGACCCCCTCTTTATTCTAGACAAAGGAGGGATGTTGCAAAAGGTTAAAAGGCACACTGATGGACCTGAGTCTCCAGAGGCTTATCCAACATCCTGAAAACACAGCCTTGTAGTGGGATTAGGTTCTGCAAGAATTATTTTATACACAAGCTATTATAAGTACTGATGTATAAAAGTGGCCCCAGAAAAGAGGCCACATGAAGACTGCTTTATTGGCATTCCAGGTGGAAACGAAAGACAATGGTTTTAGCTTAAACTTTAGCATCTGGTCCTCTTTTGCCATCTTCTCACTGTGTGACTCTGTGCAGCTATGTCCCTTACCCTCAGTTTTCTTATCTGTAAATGCAGATAATAGTAGGATCTACCTCATAGAGAGGAGTAAAGATAATAAATATAATGCTTGTAAAATGTTCAGTGCCTGGCATTCAGCACAAAGTCAATGTATGTTTGCTATTGTTAGAGTTTAAACTTTTCCTTTTGGGCCTGCAGAATGCCCCAATCTATTTTCTATATAGGTCAACAGTTCCAGTGCATTTTATAGCATTTAACCTGCTTATTCTATTGACATTCTGCCCAGAATGTGGACTTCTACTTGGAATACCCTTAATAATTAATAATATATATATATATATAATTAGTTATCTTAGAATATCTACTTAAAATATTAAAAATTACAACAGGTAATATCATTAGGACACATAGAATAAATAGTGGAATTTGCAAAGACTGAGCTTCTCCAAACCTAAATCAAAGTTGAAGGTCACTTGAAATTAGTCTAATACTATTGAACATTTATTCTTTGGGACCCTGCTTTCCCTTTTCACTGAATCCCTGAAGAAGAAGAAATCACACAAGTACATCCTGCCTTCTGAGTGTCCCAAAGGATTGATAAAGTGCCTATATGGTAACAGATATCTGAATATAGGAAAGAATTTACTAAAGTCATGGCAAGAGAATCATAAGTGCCTATCACTTCCTTGGAACAGAATGTCACTATGTGGACCCACATCTGGTATCAGTACAGATTGTCATAACTTGGGCTTTAGGGAAGATCAAATGTTTGCTCAAAGCCTATCAGGACTTTGAAGTAGTTAAGAATCATGAGAAACTTAATCTCAAATTTTAGAGCTCAATAATGAATTCACAATTATTTAAACATGTGATAATGACATTTTCAAGACACTTTGAGTTAAAAATTAAGAAAGCTAGGGGAATTGTGGTCAAACAAAATGCTCCCCAGGAGGGGAGAACAGAGGAGTGGAATGGTATTGACCATAGATAATAAGCCCCTGTACAACCTTTCTTTTCAGTCCCATTAGAAGTAGATACAGCAAGTTATATCTTAGAGTCAAATTATATACTTTTGTACCTCTTTGAATTCAGTCATTCTTAATCTCACTATCTTCTGGAAAGTCATTTATAAATAACATAATTAAGTTAATTAGCATAGGATATAGAAATGATATACATCTCTTTTAGTTTCCTAAGTCATGTCTCTAAGCCATAATGTGGCTTCATTAACATGAAGTTCAATGTTGAAGACTTTTCCTAAATAGTGCAAAGGAGATTTCTATTTTTTCTGAAATTATGACTAAGGCACAAAGCCAAGATAAAAATGTGCCAAGGATCTCACATTTTTAAGGTCAGGGTCTACCCACAGCTGAGCCTTGCCACTTCTTACCAAGCTTTACTGAGAGGCATGAGTACACAAAGTACTTTTCACCACTGTTCAATATCAGAGGATTTATGGGAGGGGAGTAGATTGTCAGTTTTTTGGGGAAACATATCATCTCTTGAGAGAAGCTATTTCATTCTCTCTCCATGTTAGAAGCCAGGAAGGGAAAATTATGGGAAATAATTCAAGAAGAATAGGAGTTTCTGAAAGAATGGTAACTTCAATTTTGTTTCTTTTCTAAATACTGAATTATTCAGGAGAAGTTAAATAGAAGTTGGGCAAAAGAACACTTTCCAATCAAAGGGAACAATATATACAAAGATCCTATGGTGGAAGGAGGTTCAAGTGGCTATTTAGCAGATAAAATCACCAGAAGTTGGAGATAAATACAGAGGGAGAGGAAAAAAAGAGTGTGTGGCCTTTGCCTACATGAAAGTAAGGCCTTCTCTTGGACAGTGGGCACTGAGGTAAAATGACTTGGGGAGAAAAATCATGAGTTCGGTTTATATATATTGAAGTTAACAAAGCTTTCTTCCTTTTTTGATTGCAAAATAGATTCAAATCTATTTGTATGTTTTAAAATAATTTTATTTATATAATTAATGTGTTTAGATCTATGCTAAACATAACATGAAAGAAATTAAGCAGAGTCAGAGACTCAAATAGAAAGTACTTAATGACATCTTCTCTGCAAATTCAATTACTTAGGACTTAATAACTATTTTTTATTTTATTTTTATTATTCACACTATTATAACTATCCCCATTTTCCCCTTTTGCCCATCTCTGCACAGCCCTCTTCCCTCTTTCCCTCTGGCAGTTCCCACACCGTTTTCTGTGTGCATATATGTTCTTCAGCTAGTCCTTCCCCCTCCTTTCATCCAGTCCTCTTCCCTCTCCCCTCTTTAATAACCTTTTTTATGTCACAAACTCACTCTTCTTTCTCTCTTTCAGAAATATTTTTGATCACCTACCCTATGCCTGATATTGTTCTAGGTGATACAAATACAGTGGCGATAGCATGTGTTTTCAAAGAATTTGTAGCTTTGGGGAAATTTTTTAAATAGCCAATTACTAACAAAATTCTACAGGAGCAGTAGTAAGGACCTGAAATCCAGGCATGGAGGGTGGGATTAAGAGTGCTTATCAGGAAGTGGTGAAATTCAAGCCAGATCAGTGCCAGTGAAGACAGAGTGCAAATAGGTTTTAATAACAGGGAGATATCAGTGACTCCCACACAGTGCATTCTGACTGGATGGATGAAATACCTTATTGTGGGATTTCCAACATCTTCTTAATACCTGATTTGAAAGGAAGTGAGGGGCACTGTCAAGCATTCAAAAATGTATATCAAATGAAAGATCACCTCTTCTACACTCCAAGCAGGTCTTTCCTAATCCTGCTGGCCTGGGTATCTCACAAATAGCAATGTTTCTACTAACATATTTTCTGAGGAAACATTTTTATTTTTGTCCACCTTGCAGTGACCTTATAATTCTTCATCATTCCCAGAGACTCTGCTAATCCCTCTTTCTGAACTACTTGTCATTGCTATATAAAATATTCAGATCCCCAAGATAACCTTTCTATGGAAAAATCATGCCTGTGTTTTTCTGGAGCTCCTATTTGGGGAGAGAGGCTTAAGTACTTTTTGTTTCTTTCTGTGGTATTGACTATTTTGCATGCATAGGGAAGACAGTTTATCTGCCCTCCCTCCAGATTGGTCCTCAAAGATTAACATGTTTACCACATTTCCAAAAGTAATGATGATGGTTTGTATTTATCAGATGCACAACCTACACTGTTAAGGACCAGAAATGCAGGAGTAGTAGCAATACCTCAACACACTTGTAACCTATTTGTCTCCCTTTCAAAGACCTCTTGATCTATTAGGTCCTCATGCTGCCCTTTGCAGTGACATATTTATGGTGGAAAGTTATTAACACAAAATAAAACATCAGACTAACCAAATGGGAGGGAGTTGAAAGGGGGTTGGGTGAAAGAGGTGAAGGGATTAAAATGGGCAGTTACAAAATAATCACAAAGCTGTAAAGTACAGCATAGAGAATATAGTAGATAGCATGGTTGCAGGTGGGTGCTAGATTTATTGTGGGGATCACTTCATAAATTATACAAATATCTAACTACTATAAAATAATATTAAATGTCAATGGTAACTGAAAAAAATTAAAACATCAGATCAGCTCAATCTTCATTATCCAACAAGAAATACAGAGAAAATTGACTCATAAGTGGCCCTTCAGTCATTTACCCCTGTGAGCAATCTGTTCTAGTGTTACCAGAGTTTTCTATTAAGCACGAAGCTGATCTGGTGTTTCCTTGCTTAAAATCCTTGACTGGCTCCTGCAACCTATAGGATTAGGCCATAGCTCCATGGAATAGTAAAACACTAACAACAATAATAAACAATGATAGCTAAGTAACACATGCCAAGGAGTGTTGTGAGCTTGTTAAATATATTAGCATCTTAAATATTTTAAGGATCTGCCCTGGCTGGTAGCACAGTGGGTAAGGTGCCAGCCTGCGAACCCAAAGGTCACAGGTTCAATTCCCCAGCTAGGGCACATAACAAGGTTGCAAACCAAGACTCCAGTCAGATCTGTGGTTGGAGTCAGGTGAAGGGCAACCATACATTGATGTCTCTCTCCTTCTCTGCCTCTCTCCCTTCCCCTCTTTCTAGAAATAATGAAATTTAAAAAAAATCTTAAAAAAATATTTTAAGGAACCAATGATATAGGGATTTTAGTAACTACATTTCAAGAATCATTAGTACCCCATTTCATAGGCAATAAAAACTGGGTTGTATAGGAGTTAAGCTAGACTTTCAATGACCGATAAATACCAGGTGGTAAAGTCAAGATCTGAAATTTGCAGATAACCTTAAATCTAGGACTCTGAATCACTACAGCACTCCCATCCCAACTCGATCTCTTGTGCATTTTCTTCCACCACTCTAGTGAATATGTTCCAAATTACCAACTGTACACATGGCTGTTTTTCCCCTAAAACTAGTAAAATAGGAAAAACAGCAGCATCAAGTTGGATCCCACTTCTCCAGGCCTTTCATATGCTATCTTTTCCTTCCTCCTCATGTACATGAAATAATCATTTTAGAAACTACCCTTTAAGCCTCAAGTCCTCTAATAATCTTTACTTCAATGCACTACCATCTTCCCACCCAGAGTTTTCTTATGTACCCTTACAACAAACAGCATGGCAATGTAAAAACATGTGCATAGTAATTTCAGTTGACAGGCAGGACAACTGAGCCTTAAAAAAACTAACAACCCACCTAAAAATAGCAAATCTATAGTTGAGTCAAAATTCTATTCTTTGATTTCTAAACTGAAGATCAGACCTTTTTATAATTATATATAATCTTGCTAACAAAGGCTAAAACAGATGTGTTAAAATCTCCAGCTACCCTTTATCTGCCATTTGATTGTTTTACATATTTTTATATAGAAAGAATTTACTTTATATATAGATTGATTAAATGTTATCTGAAACACAAAGCATCAACACAATTTTAACGCATTTATGGATTTTTTTAATATAAATAAGATTCTTTATGTTCCTTTCCTTTGAAAATTAATGATATTGATACAACAACAACTGCAAGTAATATTATATTGGATTTACGTGACTTTTCCTGACTTCTTACTTTTAATCCCTCTGGGTCAATAAATTTTGGCTATGTCTCATAAATAATATTTTGATACAATTTAGAAGTCTATGAGTTACTTTTTTTCATAAATGCACCATATATATTTTGTCAGAGTAAAGGAAATGCATGCTTGATGAAAAAGCTTAGAAAATATAAAAAGGTATGCAGAAATTCATATATTCATAATTCATTATATTCATATGTCACTACCAAGATAAAACCACTATATACTCATATATTCTACTTTTCTATACATTTGTGTGTAACACAATCTTTTTAAAGATTTTACTTATTTATTTTTAGAGAAAAGGGAAGGGAGTGAGAAAGAGAAGGAAAGAAACAATTACGTTGCAGACATGTCTCACATGCCCCCAACTGAGGACCTGGCCTGCAACTAAGCATGTGCCCTGACTGGAAATCAAACCAGTGATCCTTTGGTTCATAGGCTGGCACTCAATTCACTGAGTCACACCAGCCAGGGCTAATATATAATTTAAAATTAATATTTAATGTACATTTATAGTCTAGGTACTCTGTTGATTATTTTTCATGGATTAAATCATTTATATTCTCAGCAATCATATAAGAAATATTAATATTTTTATGTTAAAATGAGACAAAAGAAGAAAAGATTAAAAAAGTTCTCAAAAGTAACCTTGGTGATGTGAACCCTGAGAAAAACGTAATACCTACTAAGAAGGGCTCCTGGTAGCTAACTGGACTCAAAAGAAAAAAAAAAGCAAGAAGCCTAGGAGCAATTTCTGTACAGGGGCCTCTTATACAAACTGCACTTCCTGGAGAGACCTCCACACTGAACTGCCAGATCTTATAAAGGAGATCCTGGAGTCCTATTTCAGCTAATAGGACTAAGGTTTTCCCCCATCCAATCACAGCTATGCAAATCTGACCCATCAGAGTGGCTCTGTTCAGACCAATAAAGTGCCTTTGGACCAATAAAACTGTGAGGATTCAGAGTCCTCATTTGCATTAAGATGGACCAATCAAGGACCAGGTGTAGGGACCTCCATCCATATAAGCCAGTCCACCTCTGACTTGGGTGCATTTTCCACTGAGGACTGCCTCTGGGCTGGAACACTGAAAGTGTCTCCAGAGCAGATCATGAGCAGCAGAGCAGAGCTGTCTAGTGGGAGAGGGGCCTGGCTCCAGGGCAATTCCACAGCTTGCTATTTTCATAGTCATGCTATAGCACTATTAAAACGTTTGCAAAGAATAAAGTTTTCTTCTTCACCACAACCCAAACTGGAGATTCCTTTCAGCATTTGAATTGGTGCCAATTACCCTCCATTGACATCTATAAGCCCAAGGAGACCTAATATCATGGGGCACACTCTCATGATGCTGCAATAGTTGTCCTGTAAGATAAACCAGAGAAATAGATATGAGTGAGGGGTGTGGAAGTTCAGATTCCATACATAAACTACATAATGTTCAGTAATAGGCTTTCTACTTAATATATATTAAAATGTTCCTTATAAAATATTCATTCAAATCATGACTACATTGTATTGTACAAACATAGCTATCATTTATTAATCAATTTCCTATAATTTAACATTTAAGTCAAGGCATTTTCTGTCTTTCTTTGCTAGAGATGATGGGTTTTCCACCAAACACAATTTATAGCTTGGTAAAACCACATCAAATATTGCTTAATCAGAGTTTTTATTTATTTATTTTTTAAATTTTATCGTTGTTGTATTATATCCATCCCCTTTTTGCTCCCCTCTGTCCCCCTCCCCACCCACCCATTCCCCCCAAAATCAATCCCACCTGTTGTCCATGTCCATGGTTCCTTTATACTAGGTTCTTGTCTAAGCTGCTCCCCTTCTTTGCCTCTGCCTACCCCCTGCCCCCAACCCCGTTCTCCCTGACCACAGAAGGCCTATTCCCTGTATTCATATACTTGGTTCTGTTTTGCTTGTTGTTAGTTTTGCTCATTATTGTCCTGTAATGGGTGAGATCATATGATATTTGTCCTTCACTGACTGGTTTATTTCACTAAGCATAATACTCTCCAGTTCCATCCATGTTGTTGCAAAGGGTACAAGTTCCTTCTTTCTTTCTGCTATATAGAATTCCATTGTGTAAATGTACCAAAGTTTTTTGATCC
>PVIW01015684.1:0-18975 GCA_004026585.1 Noctilio leporinus | reverse complement strand
CTCAACATCACTAGTCATCAGAGAGATGCAAATTAAAACTACATTAAGATACCACCTCACACCTGTCAGAATGGCAATCATCAGCAAATCAACAAACAACAAGTGTTGGCGAGGATGCGGGGCAAAGGGAACCCTCATACACTGTTGGTGGGAATGCAGGCTGGTGCAGCCACTGTGGAAAACAGTATGGGGTTTCCTTTAAAAACTAAAAATGGAACTGCCTTTTGATCCAGCAATTCCACTACTTGGATTATACCCCAAGAATCCTGAAACACCAATTCATAAGAACCTATGCACACCTATGTTCAAAGCAGCACTATTTACAATAGCCAAGTGCTGGAAACAGCCAAAATGCCCATCAGTGGATGATTGGATCCAAAAACTTTGGTCCATTTACACAATGGAATTCTATTTAGCAGAAAGAAAGAAGGAACTTGTACCCTTTGCAACAACATGGATGGAACTGGAGAGTATTATGCTTAGTGAAATAAGCCAGTCAGCGAAGGACAAATATCATATGATCACACCCATTACGGGACAATAATGAGCAAAGCTAGCAACAAGCAAAACAGAACCAAGTATATGAATACAAAGAATAGGCCTTCAGTGGTCTGGGGAAAAGGGGTTGGGGGGAGGGGGGAGGGGAGAGGCAGAGGCAAGAAAGGGGAGCAGCTTAGACAAGAACCTAGTATAAAGGAACCATGGACATGGACAACAGGTGGGATTGACTTTGGGGGGAATGGGTGGGTGGGGAGGGGTACAGAGGAGAGCAAAAAGGGGATGGATGTAATACAACAACAATAAAATTTAAAAAAAAAGGAACTAATGCAACTCAACACCAGGGAGACAGATAGCCCAATTTAAAAAATGGGCTAAGGACTTGAACAAACACTTCTCTGAGGAGGACATAAAAGAGCCCAAAAGCATATGGAGAATGCTCATCATCACTAGCCATCAGAAAGATACAAATTAAAACCACAATGAAATACCACCTCACACCTGTCAGAATGGCCACCATTAACAAATCAACAAACAAGTGCTGGCGAGAATGTGGAGAAAAGGAACCCTGGTGCATTGTTGGTGGGAATGCAGGCTTGTGCAGCCACTATGGAAAACAGTATGGAATCTCCTCAAAAAACTAAATATGGAACTGCCTTTTGACCCAGTGATTCCACTGCTGGGATTATACCTGAAGAATCCTGAAACACCAATTCAGAAGAACCTATGCACCACTATGTTCATAGCAGCATTATTTACAATAGCCAAGGGCCAGAAACAGCCTAAGTGGTCATCATTGGATGAATGGATTAAAAAATTGTGGTACATTTACACAATGGAATATTACACAGAAGAAAGAAAGAAGGAACTCCTACCTTTTGTGACAACATGGATGGAACTGGAGAGTATTATACTTAGTGAAATAAGCCAGTCAGTGAAAGACAAATACCATCTGATCTCACCTAATCCAGGAGATTGATGAACAAAACCAACAAACAAGCAAACAGAAACAGTGTCATGGAAACAAGGAACAGACATTCATTGTGGAGAGGGGATGGAGGAGGGGGAGAAAGAGGCAAAGAAGGGGAAAAGTTTAATCAAGAAACAAGTATAAATGACCCATGGACATGGACAACATGTGAGAGAGGGGATAGGGAGGGTGAGTGAGGCAGGTGAGAGCAGTGGGGCAATGTAATACAATAAAAATTAAAGAAAAGGAGATAAAAAAGACATCTCTAGACATACAATAAAAATTGGCTAATAAAAAATTTTTAAAAAGAAGTGATTTGATTTGTTTATAGTGAAGTTTCACAAGAGGAGAAAAATAAATTTGTACCCCAGCGTTCATAACAGCATTATTCACAATAGCCAAAATGCAAAAACAATGCAAATGTCTACCCACAGATGAATAGATAAACACAATGTGGTATACGTACAAAATGGAATATGATTCAGTTTTTTAAAGGAAAGAAATTCTGACACATGGCACAACATGGATGAACCTTGAGCTTCTACTCAGTGAATTGCTCATTGAACTCAGCAGCCACAAATGAAAATGACTCCATTTATATGAGGTCCCTAGAGTAGTCAAATTTATAGACAGAAAGTAGAACAGTGGGTACTAGGTGCTGGAGAGGGGAGGCAGGAATATGAGTTAGTGTTTAATGAGTACAGAGTTTCAGTTTTGCAAGATCAGAGAGTTTTAGAGATGGAAGGTGGGGATGGCTGCAGAACAATATGAGTGTACTTAATGTCACTATACTCTGCACTTAAACTTTCTTAAAATGGTAGGTTTTATGTATATTTTACCACAATTAAAAATATTAAGAAAAATATTTTCTAAAAAGAAAGGGAGAGAAAATCTCACTAGCTAATTCTAATGCCACTAAAATTTTCCTAAACTACCTCTCTTTCCTCCCAGGACCTGAGAGTCCCTCATTTCTTCACTCTTTCCCTCCCGTTAAGGCATCCTATCATCCTTACCCTGGGATCATCCCTTCTTCTCTATCCCCACCCTGTTACTCCAGTCCAGGCCTACAGCTCCTCATAGCTGCCGTGTGCCTCCCTGGTTGAGTATCCTTGTAGTCCCTGGTCTGTTGCCTGTCAGGCCTACTGAGAACGTTGATCTCTCTGAATTACCCCCTTAACACTCCATACATCAAGGCTTTCCATGTTCCCTGGTACCTGGCCTTACCCCAGCCCGTTAACCCTGTTGACCAAGTAGCACCAGCACACACACTTGGGCCAGGCAGGACAGCATCTTTGAGATGCTTTGCGGCATCTCTACACCTTTTCACCCACAATTACCCCCATAACCATGCTTCTTCCTTTCTGTGCCCCATCTGCTCAAGTCCCAACCTCATATTCTCTAACTACTTCTTCTTGTCCCTAGTTGTCTTTCCATGCCTCACCAGCCGTTACTTTCTGCACCCATGCTACTCCATGAAGCACTTTGCTGCTGTCCCCAGCCTTCCTGTGCCTCCTGGGGGAGGGAGGGAACTGCTTCCTGATATGGATCACTGTGTGTTTCTTTTGACCTAGTAGAGACCCAAACTCCCAGGAGGTATTTAACAGCTCTGAGCTGATTGATATGAATAGATTATGCAGCTGAGCTGATCAAACATCAGGCTACTAATCAGCTTCCAAACTATCAGCTGTACTAATCTAAATCTATTTAGGAGTGTGCCTGCCAGGGGTAGAAATGTGCTGGATCTCCTCATTTGGAAAAAAGCTACTTTCAGGGTCACTTGAGGGCAGGGCTGCATGGAAAGCACAGGTGAGACAGAGGAGCTGTTGAACAGCATACTTCAGTCTTCTTCTGAAGAAACACCCCTCTATAGAAAAAAGAGCTTGGATTCCTGGCTCTAGAAGTTCACTGGTGGATTGGAAAGAAGGTGCTGAGCTTCCAGAGCCCAGACTGCCTTAGGGCAAGAGTGAAAACCGAGGATGAAGACTTCCTCATTTCCTTGACTCTTATGGCTGCCACCTCTCACCTGCCCATCCCTCTTCCACTAAAGCTGCATCAATCTGGGCTGATGCAACAATCTAAAAGATCATTAGGTACATCATTTAGTAGTAAGAACTTGACCTTTGAGTACTCAATAGCCTGATGCTCATTTACCAAGTGCTTGCTGAGCCAGGCACTGGGGTAGAGCAGGTAGAACAGTGAGACAGACACCCTGCCGTCAATGGTGCCTGTGTCTAGTCTATCCCACCTGTGTCTTTGCTATATGTCAGGCATCATGCTAGGCACTGGAGAGTTTTTGATAAAAATAAGACAGGCTTTAGAAGAAGTTCCTTCTTGTAAAAAAGGAAGGAAACAGTAGTCAGGAGGCAATTATCATACCATGTGCAATAAGCATTCTAAATAGTACAGTATTAGGACTTCCTGTTCACATGTCATCCACTTGGACAAAGAGGAAATTAAGACATGTTAATAGGGGCACATTTCACTTTTGTGTTATTTTTCAAATTCTGTATGATTTTTAAATACTACCCTTTTTTATAGCGTCATTGAAATGCCGTTCTATGTCAACCAAATGTCAGCTTCTTGCTTTCATTGCCAACACCACAGACCTACATAGACCATGTCTCTCACAGACATATTAATGATTTTAAGCACCTGGTCATGGGAGTGTTCTACTTAGTCATGGTCTCAAAGGTCTAGTGACAGAAAGCCCATCCCCATCCTCATTCTGCTGAAGTACTGCCAATAGCGGAAAGACTATTTCTGGTCTTGTGAGGATTCTAAATGTTGTATATGTGATATCTGGTTCTTGACTTGAGCACAGCTCAGTGCATTCTTGGAGAATGAGTACACTTCTCTGTTCCAAGTAAGGCAAATGACACTATAGTTCATGCCTCAACCCCCTTTACTTTTTGTCAAAGACGGTCTTCCAAAGCACTAAAATGACCTCATTCTGTTGCTATTTGAAGAACAAAAGACTTATCTGTACACAAATCGTTTCCTACCATTGAAATGAATATTTCAATTACAATTGAGGTTACTTTTTAAACGACCGTATCTGTTAAAATGTGCGTACATCTAGAACCTATGGGAGGACACCTGAAAGTAGTGGTAGAAACACTTGGGAGCTTTCTGAAATCACTAAGGCCCCTCTGGACTACCTAATCTGGATCTCTGAAGGTGAGACCACGAGGGCTTTTTTCAAATTCCCTGAGTGGATCTAATGTGAAAGTTTGGGATCTTCTTCCTTGGTCTGTGGCACGCAGGGTCACTGACAACAGTTGCATTATTCAAATCAGCGGGTCCTCTTGAAGTGTCAGGAACCCCTGAGTTAAGGCATGGCCCGACTCAGGGCTTCGAGGTGGGCTGATGGCCAAAAGGTCAACAGCTTGGCTGAGAAGAGTTCCAATGATTACAAAGTTCCACATCATGTTTAGAAGACAAGCTGACTTTCAGCAAGAGTAAATAGCAGCTGTGTAGTGAAAGACATAATATAAGTAGTATGTTTCGAAAGTGATAATAATTAGTTACTAAGAAATAAGCAAATGTCTTGTGGGAAAAAGTACGTTCAGCCAAAATAGTTTCACTAGGAGATAGGTTTGAAGGCTTGAAAAACCTATATAAGTTTTGTGTGAACAATAAAGTGGCACTGTCACCACGAGTGGCAGTCCTCCTGACCTCAACGTTTTTGTGTCTGTCTTTTCATTAAGAATCCTACCCTGTCTATCATTCCTCTGGCCCGGCAGGACCGTGGCATTGAAGAAAGAGTAGGGCCCTGGGAGTAGCCCTTTCCCCTCAGTACACAAAGTGTGGCCCCTGAACCAGCATCATCTGGCCATTTGTTTTAGAAACACAGTATTCCAGGTCCCTCCTAAGACCAATTGGATCAGCATCTGCATGAAATAAGATCTACAAATAACTCATGGGCACATTAGAGTTTGGAAGGGACTGTCCAAGATGCCTTTCAGTGTGTGCTTTGGTTATCGGTCAACTGCTCCCTGTTATGGGCTGAATTATATCCCCCTAAATTCATATGTTGAAGTCCTAATCTCAGTACCTCAGATGGTAACCTAATGTGGAGATAGGGTCTTTACAGAGGAAATCAAGTTAAAGTGAGGTCATTAGGGTGGGCCCTCATACAATATGCCTGGTGTCCTCATAAAAGGGGAAATTTGGACATAGAGAAGCACATATAGACTGAAGATGGCCATCCACAAGCCAAGGAGAGAGACCTGGAACAGATCCTTCCCTCACAGCCCTGAGAAGGAACCAACACTATCGGTACCTTGACCTTAGCTACCGTGCCTCTGTCACTGAGAGGCAGTAAACTTCTGTTCCAGCCACTTAGACTGTGGTACTTTATTACAGCAACCACATGGAACTAATTCACTAAAGTTGTCTTTTATGTATTTTATATCCAAACTGCCAGTGATCAGCATAGATTCGTCAGCCACTGTTGTCCCTGATCCACAGAGCCTACAAGCTAGACATTTCATGGGACACAGGCCAGTTTATAGATTGGCTGCTCTGGGGTCAAAAGCCCAGCACTAATTCCATCAGCTGAAGGCAGGGTCAGGATGGATCTCCTGGCCAAGTTTTTTTGGAAGGCTAAAGGGTTCCTGGAAATGGTCATAGAGGGGTCATTATTGTGCAATCCCTTAGTCAGTCTGGAGCACTCACCATGGCCAGCACATGGTATGAAGCACTGTGGAAACTAAAGTTGTTCTTGTCAGTATTAAATTGTCCTGTAGACATTTGCAGGCTGACTGGTGGAGAGGAAGTCTCAGTAACCCATTCAAATCTTTGGGGATCTCTTGCCTCTCATAGTCCACCTTCTTTAGCCAGTTATGGTAAGATCCAGTCCCTCTCTGCCCAACTTTAAGAGCTTAACTAGTAAAAAAACTTTGCTAAGGTTTTCTTTTGAGGGGAGGGGAAGGAAAGGCTTACATTGTCCTGCCCTTCCCCGGAGACAACCTATTTTAGCATGTCTTCCTAACTTCTCTCTTCCTTTGGACATTGCCAAATCCCTCTTCTTAATCTCCAGTTCTTCCACTGTATCATAGCTTCTCCCTTTCTGTCAAACAAAAGCCAGTGAACAGAGCTGTCAGGTGCCCCAGCCTGAGGCCACCAGGAGCACACCTGTGCTCAGACACGGTGGGTGTGTTACTAGCTGCAGTGGCGAGAGGCTCACCATGAGGAAGGATGCAGGACCTCAGTGTGAGGGTGTTAGAAAAGACCTACTGTGGGATTTGGGATTTTGTTGGAAGATTTGGGGGAGAATCTAAGAAGCTGGATTGGCTCTAGATTGGAGACTGGATGCAGTCAGAAAGCGGGAACAATCTTTGGGCATCTTAGTAAATCTTTATAAGAGGGGAGACTCAAATAAGAAAAAGCTGTAATTGGTAAAGTACCCACAAGAGGCATTTAAAGGAGTATTTTTGTGGGTAGCACAGTGACCTTGTATTTGTTTGTGCTTAGACAAAACTATGGAGTGGCCTTTCTTTGTCTCATTTTATGATGGTTTTTGAGTGATGTCAGGGGTTGGTGTTCTATGGCATGGCCTGTAAGAGAATAGCACAGCTAGGCCAGTCCATTGTCAGGGACAACTCTTTTCAATTGTTTTCAGCACTCAGCAAAACAAATACCTGTGGAGTTTCACCTGATCTCTTTTGCTTGTTGTTTCTCAAGTATAGCTCTGGACAGGGGTGAAGAGCCTCATGTGTCAGGTGAGAGGCATACAACATGGGTTTTATAATGAGATACCAGGAATAAATATGTATATATACCATTCCATTGATTCAGTCAACATCCATTTACTAAAAGAACTACCTAGGTCCTAAGGCATTCCAGGATAAATAATACCCAATCCCCAAGATGCCATGATGTTTATTATGTTTGTTGGGGTATGGGTATTAATTCACAACGGCTGCCATCAGATACCTCAGACTTGGTGGCCTAAACCCTAAAAATTTATTTTCTTGCAGTTCTGGAGGCTAGAAGTTTGGGACAAAGGTGTCAACAGGGTTGGTTCCTCAGAGGCCTTTCTCCTTGGCTTGCAGATGGCCACCTTCTCCTTGTGTCCTCACATGGTCTATTGTGTGTGTGGGTGGATGTGTGTGTGTGTGTGTGTGTGTGTGTGTCCTGATTTCTTCATTTTACAAGGACACTGTCATGTTGGAACCTCATTTAATCTTAATGATCTATTGGAGTTAGGGCTTCAACATGTAAAGCTGGAGGGACACAATCCGTCTCATAATAATGGGTCAGGTAGGGAAGGGAAGAGTGCTTTAAAGTATCCCTGGGACCAAGGTGAAAACATGCAGGATGCTGGTTCAAGGAGGGAAGGATGGTCATTGCAGGGAAAGAGAGCAGGTC
This sequence comes from Noctilio leporinus, assembly GCA_004026585.1. Classification (NCBI taxonomy): domain Eukaryota; kingdom Metazoa; phylum Chordata; class Mammalia; order Chiroptera; family Noctilionidae; genus Noctilio; species Noctilio leporinus. The sequence continues at coordinate 11,135 of PVIW01015684.1, read as the reverse complement.
TCAGAAACCCCTCAGAGGAGCGACAGTGGGCTTAGCCTTCACAGATGTGTACTGGTGGGGCTTCCTATCTGCCAGAAGGGAAATAGCTGTGTGAAGGAAAGTTCTAGGAGGGGCAGCAAGTTGCCTCTTGTTCTCTTGTGAAATCTCTGGGGCAGAGATTAAGGGCACATGACCTCGCATTAAATAGTTTGTTCTGGGAGGATTGTGTAAAATAGACCCTGGAATAGAAGGCTTGACAGCCACACTAAAGGTGCACCCACTCTGTTTTGTGGGACCCTCTGGGCCATTGTTAATTTGTGTTTGTTTATCCCATGTCTCTCCATCTCTCAGCACCTAGCACAGGCCTTCAAACAGAGCTCAGATCTCAGGTTCATCACCTGCCAGCTGGGTACTTTGGGCAGGTTACTTAGCTTTCCTTAGCTCAGTTTTCTCGTCTGGAAAATGGGACAATGCTACCTGCCCCGTGGGGCCGGCTTAAGTGAAGTACTTGCTTTCCTTCCACTGTGACCATGTGGGGAGGCAGGACACACACACACACACACATACACACACACACACACAGAAAGGGCAGGGAAGCTCAGGAGCAAGTTCATGCACAGGTAGCTCTGCTGCCATCCGAGTTATACAGCACTCAAATGCTGGCTACATCTGAGACTTAGAAAAGAAGGCATGGCCAAGTATTCTTGTAGCCCAGGAGTGGGCAAAGGGCTTCTAGGAAGCTACAGACATCACTTTGTATTTAAATGAAAAGGGACTTTAAAAGTCAACTAGCCAACCCTCCCATTTTATGAATAAGAAAACCAAGGCCCAGTGAGGAGTTGACAGTCTCAGTCGCATAGCAAAAACTTGGCAGGGCTGAGAGAATGCGACTCACAAACAAAACATTCCACAGAGCAGGTTTGTTGATTCTGGGCCAGACTGGGTCACAGAACAAACAGTGATCATCTAAATTAAAACATTATATTAGTCAATACTTGTGCATGGTCTTTACCATAAGAATAACATATGACAGGTGTTATTCTAAGTGCTTTATCCATATTAACTCATCCAGTTCTCTTGACAACCCTTTGAAGAGAGTACTACCACAATCCCCATTTTATTTATTTATTTTATTTTTATTATTTTTATAAAGATTTTATTTATTATTTTCAGAGAGAGGGGAAGGGAAAGAGGCAGAGAGGGAGAGAACCATCAATGGATGGTTGCCTTTCACCTGCCTCCAGCTACGGTTCTGACTGGAGACCTGGCTTGCAACCTGGTTATGTTGCCCTGGCTGGGAATCGAACCAGCAACCTTTGGGTTCACAGGCCAGCACCACTATCCCCATTTTAAAGATGAAGACAGTGAGGCATTAGTAAACAATTGCGCAGAGTCACACAGTTGTCAATGTTGGACAAAGCTTTGGACCAACGTGGTCTGCCTTTCAGATTCTTCATTCTTTAAACTTTTTTTTTAAGATTTTATTTATAATTTTTAGAGAAAGGGGTAGGGAGAGAGGCAGAGAGGTAGAGAGACATCTATATATAGTTGCCTTTCACCTGCCTCTAGCTGGAGACCTGGCTTACAATCTGGTTATGTGGCCTGGCTGGGAATCGAACCAGCGACCTCTGGGTTTGCAGGCTGGTGCCTTATCCACTGTGCCACCAGTCAGAGCCAGATTTTTTATTCTTAACTATAAACTATAGTTAAGAATAAAGTTAAAACTATAGTTTTCTGTCTTGTAAACAGTGGTTCTCAGAGTGATCCCTGGACCAGCAGCATCAACATCACCTTGTTAGAGATGCAAGGCTTTGGGCTGGCCCAGACCTTCTGTGGGTGGGGCCCCGTGAGCTGTGTTTTGACAAGCCCTCCAGGTGATTCCACTGCAAGCTCAAGTTTGAGAAGCACTGCCTTTTTCCCCTTCTTCCCTTAGAGCACCTTTGCTGGAGATGGAGTAGGAGACCAGAAAGATCCATTATCGAGACTCCAGGAAGTTTCCCCCAGGACACACTGGATCACTGCTTCTAAATTTTAATGAGTGCAACAAATGAGCTTGGCTGGGAAAGTGCCATATTGGAATTGGGTCCATTTCTTTCTGCAGAAGTAAACTTGAGGTTTATTTATATTTTTCCTTTTTTTCCCCTTGCCTAAGTACCTACCACAGAATGTACCATTGATAATCAATAGGCTTTTATGGTGCTCCTAAATTACTTGTTTTCTACACAAAGCTAGCCTGAAAGTAAGAGATCCCTGATGGGAAAAGGCTTCCCGCATGGAGGCTGTGTTTGGGGGAGAAAGAAAAAGGACTCTGGTGTGATGAGGTGGTGACACACTCATAACCTGGCCTGATGGAAAGCCAGCCTCCCTGCATTTTTTATTTCTCCCCTTCTTTCCTTCCTCCCTCTCTTCCTTCCTTCTTCCTTTCTTTCTTTGTGTCCTTCAAAGCAACATTCCAATTTCATTACACTATATTTAAAATGACTTAAATAGAATACTTTGTTCTAATTTGGGGAGTTATCTTTAAGACGAGATATGAAAACTTGAATCAGAAAAAAAAAAAAAAACTAAACAAAGAAAAACAAGGGAAATAAGCGACAGTGTCCTAGTTAGCTTATCAAGGGTTTGACTCTTTCTTTTTTGGTAAAAGAAAGAGGGATTCTTTATAGTCACACGGGAAAGCAAAATTGCACCATAGAATAACCATTGCTTATTAGTGAACACTGATGTCTATTGGGAAAACTGACACTGAAAATGCTCAAGCTCAAGAAACCTATTTGGGTGCTTATAGAGGTGACTGACACTGAGTTCCCATATGGCACCATTCCTGGGGTGACCAGCTGAGCCCCTGGGGCAGGCAGGTTGCATTCAACATCTTCCATCCTGGAGGGGCAGGGATTTTTTCTCTGGCATAGACAGGCATAGACACATGTTCAAGATATGGATACACCTTCCCTGTCTTTGATTCTTTCACCATATTTCTATTGGGAGCCCCAGAGTACCTTATTCTGTCCCAGTTTCCTGCATAACATTGCTTCTGATCACACCTTCCAAGAACAGCTTTTTGGGGGTACCTGAGAACACAGATTTCCAGCAGGAAATCTTCACAGTATTTCATGGGTGAAGTACCACAGCAACTTCTTTGTCACTGACCTGGCCTTGGCTGTGACCTCGCTAGGAGTGTCTAGATCTGAGCTTGGGGCACAGCGAATGCTGCTTCCCTGGGTGCTCTAATTTCAGCCTAGGTCGGCCATTGTCGCTGTGTATAACTGAATTTCCTGTCACTTTCGGAGTTCTTCTTTCCCTTCGATCCCTCATTATTTCCATCCCCTGTTATAGTTGATTATTTTATTTTTCAATTAATGTTTGCCTGTTTCAAATTAAAATGTGGTTTCTCTCCTGACTGGACCCAGAGTGATACCCATTGCGAGAGGAAGGGCTTCTCTGACCCAGCGCAGTGTCCTCCCCCACCCTGCATCTTCAGCCTTGCTGTCCATAGAGCACCCTAGGGGTGGGGTGAGGGTGGGCCATCAGAACACTGTCTCCGGTGACTTTCACCAGCAGCCCAGCTTGGTGACACCCAAGGAGGCTGCCCAGTGGGTCTCTCTGACGCCCCACGGGGATCTTTCAAACCAGGCTGGCTGGCTCCATGCAACCAGTTTCCTACCCACCAGCCCTGGCCTGCAGGACCTCAGTTGCTTTCTATAGCGGCGGGACTGCCAGCTGTGGGAGGGGGGTGAGCTTGTCCCAGTGGCTCCTAGGCTGGATGTGTTGCCTCCACTGCTTCCCACGGCAGCTGTTTCTGCGTCCTTCAGCCTGTTCGTCATGCCTCCTAGGAGTGAATCTCCCATTGCTACTTAATAATTCAGTGTATGGCACTTTCTCTATTCAAATTTCTGGTTGGGTTTCTGTCTCCTGACAATTGTGAGTGATACATTCATTATGAAACATTATATCAGGCAGGGTTGGCTACACATAACCTAGAGGGATTTAGTACAGGAACACACCCCAAATGGGCCTGACCAAGAAACAACTACCTTAGCCATACATAGTCAGGACAGTGTAGGATCAGGAAGCAGTGCTGTGCTCTTGGCTTTGGGAACACAGGGCCTTGGCTGCACGCCGGAGGTCAGGAAGCCATTGCCAAACAGCTGTAGAGCCTCACTGCAATTGGGGACCCTGAGAAACGGATATTGAATCTACTCCCCTCTTAACCCTCCAAATGCAAGTCTCCTGTAAGTGCAGCGATTGGCAACATGTTTAAAATATAGTGTATGAATAGAAAACTTGAGGTATAGTGAGGCTAATAGTTGAGGAAACAATTTCATTAGAAAGATAGCTGATTTCTCACATATCCCAAGAGGAGGGGCATAGTAGGCCATTGAGCGCCACACAGGAAGAAGCAGGGCCAGTCAGGAGGTGGAGAGAAGTGGGAAGATGCAGGTAAGAGCCTTCACTGTGGTTTCCTCGAGGAGAACAGGGGCAGCAAAGTGAGCAGGTTTAGGATTGGCTAGTTTGAATAATTTCAATGCCTCTGGGGCATGGGAGTTGTCATAGTTGTCTGGTATTTGGTCCTGGGGCGACTGGAGCAGGTGGACAGTAGCCAAAGGGTGAGAGCCCCATCGAGGAGGTAGTGGGCTTGTGAGCACTGGATCAGTTGGTTTGAGTTTGAAAATCATACCATCCAAAGAAGACTTCTCCTAGGGGACAGGGAGACAAGGAAGGCAGGAGGCCAAGGCCAGGTGACTCAGGCATGTCATTGGGTTGTCCAAAATAAGACCTGTCTAGTAGTTGCATGTAGGAGAGATGTGAAAGCATCACGTTTACAGACTCTAGAAATATGGTCAACACATAAAGCTAAATCACCTCTAATACCTTAGCCGCAAGGGATCTGGGAAGTGAAATTTTTTAGCTTTCCACCCTCTGCTGTCTAGGAAGTCAAACCAGAAGGACTAATCTACCATCACAGATTCCACAACACACAAAAAGGGGAATTCAAGGTTGAGAGTCAACATTCTAGGCATTGTGATGTTTTCTTCCTGCTCCCAAAAGGGCTCCTGTTGCAGAGCTATTTAAGAGGAGAAGCAAAGCAAAAAACAAACAAACAAATAAAAAACCCACAACAAAACCCAAAACCCACATAATAATGCTTTATGTTTGGACAACCTCATGTACCACAAAGGGCTTTCAACAGGTACTAAATCATTTGCAACCAAACCCAACTTCCTGAGGTGAGCCTACCAGGTGTTCTCCCCAGGGAGGGTGCATAACTCACTCACTATTGCAGGGTAAGTCACAGCAGAGCTGCAGCTTGAGTTCTGGTATCTTTTTAGCCACAAAGCATAGAGTTCATGAATATTCCAGAAGAGTTGTTGGTCTGGGAGAAAAAACTGTGGTCTTGTATCTGTGTTCTGATCATTGAGTATATATATCTTTGATGCTCTTTCACCTCAAGACCAAAAGCTAAATGAATGTTTAGGAAGTGAATGCCTTTTGAACTTTAGGTCAAATATTGTCTAATGCTGTACTGCCAAAAAGTTTAATAGATCTGAAGGCTGTTGCTTTCATCTTCTTGCTTCACCTTCCCACACAGACAGACACAGCGCGGGAGGGTGGCCTTTTCTGGTTTATGTGATAAAGCAACCACAGTAACAGCATTCACCACTACATACCAATTCAGAACTGTAAAAACATAGTACAACATTTTAAAGCTTCTTATGTCATGTGAGCAAATTCTGAAAGAGAAAACATGGAACAGTTTGGGCTTTGTGCTAGGTAGCCTGTTTCTGAATGAATTAGATGTTTTGGGGGAAAAAATAGTCCATCGAGATTTTGAAAACAAGTTGAAGGATACCCTGAGGGAACTTGATGATTCAGACTGCAGACAAATAAATTACACCTTTGGTTGAGGCTAATTCTGTGTATGTGCTTCTAAAACATATGCAAACAATTGGGGAGAGTTACTTAGAGTTTAATTGGGTTAATGTATTAATCACAACATTGCAAAACCAGGACACTTAGCTAGCAAATTTAATTGTGGCAAGAAAATCCAAATGGAGATTTCATTTATCAAGGAAATATTGACTTTCATTTTATCTAAATTTTTATTAATCAGAGTAGTCCAACTTCATTGAGACCTTGTGTCACCAGAGACCCAAAAGCTTAGTTTGCTTTTCCATCATCAAATTAGAAAAGAAACAAACAGATTAACTGAGATTGGTTAGAAGGATTACAACAAGTACAGTGGGGAAAACCCACAGAGACATAATTGGCTGTTTTTCACATCTCATGTTTACATATATGAAGAAGTGAGTCTCAGGTCACCCTAAGAATAACCTTGTTTTTAAAAAGGAAAGAGATCTAATGGGGCATTCTCTATCTGCCTCTGTGGTGATAAGATGTGGTCCGTGACAATAAAATATGATTTTACAGTCACATCAGGCAGGAGGATAAGGTCCCTCTAGGTCAATTAAAAATGTATTCTACAGGTCACTCATCTTCACTGGAATCTCAAAATATTTTTCTCTGGTCTCAGGGAGCTTATATTTTTACTTAAGCCTATGTGGGAGATTCACCATCTCCTTATGGGAGCAGTAAGAGAGAAAATATAAAGCAAAACTGCCTCAACTCTGGGGTTGGACATGAGGTGCACACAGACATTACCTTTTAGCAACTGGTGGCCTTTTCTTCTGTTTTTCCTCCCTGCCCTCTTTTATCATTCCCAAATCCAGATTGGAGCCTGAGACAAAGATGTTAGAAGTAAGCACTGAGGTGGGTAGATCCCACTTGCCCCTCTCTTCTTTCCACTTTGTGGGCCAAGCATCTGGTAGGAAATGAAAAGGGAAGCCTCAGAAAAAGTTTGGAAGTTTGAGAGTATGAGGGGTTTGTGTTCCACTTCCCAGGAGAAGCCCGAGGTTCATAGCAAGCCTTGTAGGGAAGCCACTCCCCATTCTGGTGTGGTAACAACAGAGTAGGAATGATGGCCAGGTGGGCGAGGTACAGAGGTTCCCAAGAGCCCCTCATTTCTCCTGAGGCCCACGGAGGCATGGGAGAGCATTCTAAAATTTTAGACTCTTGATGTTAGTTAGGATGGGGTAGGCATGTGATGTAACAAACAGCCCCAAATCTCAATGGCTTGAAACAATAAAGTTTTATCTCCTGCTGCTACATGTCCATCTTGAGAGTGGATATCTCTGCTTCACATTGTCCTCACCCTTTGTCAGGAGGGTGAAATTCTACCATATGAAACATCTCTGATGACTGAGGCTCAGGGAAAGGGAGACAGAGATAGTGACTTGTTTCTTGGTTCTTATAGGTTCCACCTGGAAGTATCATGCTTCATTGGTGAAGAGAGCACATTTCATCAGCCAAAGTATGTCACAAGGTCATTCAACTTCAAGGGCATGGGAAATGCATTCTCTTTACATGGCCCAAGGAAGAAAATGAAATAAGCCTGAGAGAGTTGGTGAAGCCAGAGGAGCCTCAGTATCGGGGAGAGAAAATGAAGACTACATAGACCTACCAGAAAAGGTGATGTAAGATCCTCAGATTGATTGGGAGATGCCAGTGAATTGATTCTGATCCCCAGGAGCAGGGCAGATGAAGGTCTCAGACAAGACCCTCTACCTTCAACATCTGAGTGCTCTGCATACCACTCAGAGCTTAGATACATGTCTGGGAAGAGGTAGAGGGAGCCTACCCTGAACCGACTGCATTTTATGCAAAATCTCTGAGAAATTCTGGGAGTAATTCCGTTAAAATGGTTTTGGCCTATAAGCAAAAGGGATGTTCAAGGTAGAGATGAGCCATGACCAGTGTGGCTCATTTGGCAGGCCACTGTCCCACAAAGCAAAATAAAAAGAGGAATGTTGCTGGTTTGATCCCCAGTCAGGGAGTGTACGAGAGGCAACTGATTGATGTTTCTGTCTCACGTCATGTTTCTCTCCCCTTCTTTCTCCCTCCATTCCCCTCTATGTAAGTATAAATAAATGAAAATGTTTTTTAAGAAAAGGTAGAGATGAAATTAAGTTAAAGAAAAGTGAAAATGTGGTCTTTCTTGGACATCTGAGCTTTACACCCTATGATGTTTGGACCTGCTGTACATAGCAGTGCCCTGGCATAGCATCTAGAAGGGAAGAACAGTCCCACAGATGGCTTCCATTATTGTCCTTCATTCCTTCCTTATTCTAAAACTTGGTGCTTGTTCCACAGTTCTAGGTTGAGGACTCAAGCTATTACAGCCAGGCCTTTATGAAAAGGCGAGTGTTTGGAAGGGTATTCCTGTTGATGAAGTCATGAGGCCAGAAGGCCCTGTGTCTTCAAACATGGAGAGGACTCCCCTGAGTCCTGCTGTGATGGGCTTCATTTGTATCACCCTGCCAAATGCATCACCCACTGAAGATTCAAAAGTATAAACTCCCCAGTGAAAAAACAATTCCCCCTTCATTTGTTTTCTAAATGCAAATGTATCCTTCTGTTCAATACAGGGTTGGGACACTTTAGTGTGAGATGGCATCCAGAAGCTGAGTAGAAAATTTATGGGAAATTTATGGGAAAACTGGCTCAGGTCCTGGTCTGTGACCACCTGGACAGGGTGGTGGAGGTGGCCTTGGGCGAAACCTCTTTTTCTCTAGACCTTGACTTGCTCACCTGCAACATAAATGGATTGGTCATCTAAGGTCACTCCTGCTTTTAACATTGAAGTCACTTATGACTACAGAGGCCAAGAGGAAGGTAGGCTGCAGTGGAAAAAGAAAAGGAACTGAAAAAGGAGTCTGAGAAGGAGGAAAATGGGAAGAGAGAGGAAAACCCAACATTGCCTTTGTTGAGAATAAAGTATGTACCATGACATTCTGCATCCTCAATGGAGGCTCATTAAATGATGGGCCCACTGAGTAAAGAGCCCTCAGCAATGGGTCTCAAAATAGAAGTCTCGGTATTTATTTAGAGGACAGTAATTTCATTTTCCAGGGAGAATTTTCGGTAAAAGAGTTTATGTGGGCAATTAAATTCTTATCTTTCAACATATCTGCCTAAAAGCTATAAAAATGATGTCTTGTATTTTCTATGAGCCAGCACTTTCTAAGGACATGTATTATCCGATTTATTTCTCACAGCATTATGAAGTGAATACTGCTAAACTCCCCATTTACATGGCTCAGAAAGGCTAGGCCATTTTTCCAGCAACAAGGCAGAAACACCAAGATTCAAACTAAAATGTGTTTTATCCCACAGCCCATATTTTTAGTGTCTTGACTCCCAGCATGTCTCTGATAGCAATTATGATGGAGAAGAACTCCCCAAGCCTCAGACTCAGCAATGTAGCTGATTTCTCCACATCCTCCTTTATCTTTCTGTCTGTCTTCCTCCTGGTCTTATTTTTCATACTCTCCATCTCTGTCTCCTCCATCTCTTTTATCTTCTCCATTTTTTGAAATAGACACTATTTTCATTTCACTTAAAAACTGCACTCATGCCCTAGCTGGTGGTACAGTGGATAAGGAACCGGCCAGTGAACCCAGAGGTCTCTGGTTTGATTCCTGGCCAGGGCAAATAATCAGGCTGCAAGCCAGGTCTCCAGCCAGGTCCACCTGGAGGCAGGTGAAAAGCAGCCATACATTGATGTTTCTCTCTCTCTCTGCCTCTCTCCCCTCCCCTCTCTATGAAAAGTAATAAATAAAATCTTTTTAAAAATCCCACTCATAGGGAAGGTGTACTATGGAGGAACCTTATTCCTACTTTGCCCACCACATTCCTTCCCCGTCCCAGGCTATCTGCTGTAGTTACCTTCTTTGGAACCCACTCAGTGTTTATTTATGCAAACACAAGAAAATGGAAATGCATGTTCATATTGCCTACTCTCACCCCAAATTTGGCATACCAAATTACAGCCCACTTTGCACTTTTCTGATTTTATTTAGTGATGTATCCTGGAGATTTTTTTTTTTTTTTTCTGTAAAGATATCCTTTTTCTTTTTCTTTCTTTTTTTTATTTTATTGTTGTTGTATTACATCCATCCCCTTTTTGCTCCCCTCTGTCCCCCTCCCCACCCACCCATTCCCCCCAAAGTCAATCCCACCTGTTGTCCATGTCCATGGTTCCTTTATACTAGGTTCTTGTCTAAGCTGCCTCTCCCTCCCCCCTCCCCCCAACCCCGTTCCCCCTGACCACTGAAGGCCTATTCTTTGTATTCATATACTTGGTTCTGTTTTGCTTGTTGTTAGTTTTGCTCATTATTGTCCTGTAATGGGTGAGATCATATGATATTTGTTCTTCACTGACTGGCTTATTTCACTAAGCATAATACTCTCCAGTTCCATCCATGTTGTTGCAAAGGGTACAAGTTCCTTCTTTCTTTCTGCTATTTAGAATTCCATTGTGTAAATGTACCAAAGTTTTTTGATGCAATCACCCACTGATGGGCACTTAGGCTGTTGCTAGCACTTGGCTATTGTAAATAGTGCCGCTATGAACATGGGTGTGCATAGGTTCTTATGAATTGGTGTTTCAGGATTCTTTGGGTATAGTCCAAGTAGTGGAATTGCTGGATCAAAAGGCAGTTCCATTTTTAGTTTTTAAAGGAAACCCCATACTGTTTTCCACAGTGGCTGCACCAGCCTGCATTCCCACCAACAGTGTATGAGGGTACCCTTTGCCCCACATCCTCGCCTTGTTGTTTGTTGATTTGCTGATGATTGCCATTCTGACAGGTGTGAGGTGGTATCTTAATGTAGTTTTAATTTGCATCTCTCTGATGACTAGTGATGTTGAGCATTCTTTCATATGCCTCTGGGCCCTTCGTATATCTTCCTCAGTGAGTTGTCTGTTCAGGTCCTCTGCCCATTTTTTAATTGGGCTGTCTGTCTCCCTGGTGTTGAGTCGCATTAGTTCTTTATCTATTTTGGAGATCAGACCCTTGTCTGAGGTATCATTGGAAATTATGTTTTCCCATACCGTTGGTTCCCTTTGAATTTTGCTGATATTTTCTTTAGCTGAACAGAAACTTTTCAATTTGATATAGTCCCATTTGTTGATTCGTTCTTTGATTTCCTTTGCCCTTGGTGAAGTATCAGTAAACATATTTTTGCGTAGGATATCCGAAAGTTTACTGCCTATATTTTTCTCCAGGACCTTTATGGTGGCCCTGCTTATGTTTAAA
>PVIW01015683.1:0-18975 GCA_004026585.1 Noctilio leporinus | reverse complement strand
CCTCCTCTTCCTCCTCCTTCTTCTTCTTCTTCATCTGGTTTGGTGGTGAACTTTTTTAGCTTTTTCTTATCTGGGAGGCTCTTTATATGTTTTTTGATTCCAAATGATAGTTTTGCTGGGTAGAATAATCTTGATTGTAGGTCCTTGCTTTTCATCACTTTGAATATTTCTTACCCATCCTTTCTAGCCTGCAAAATTTCTGTTAAGAAATCAGCTGACAGTATTATAGGAGCTCTCTTGTAGGTAACTGCTTTTCTTTTGCTGCTTTTAAGATTCTCTTTTTTGTCTTTAACGTTTGGCATTCTAATTATGAAGTGTCTTTGTGTGGGCCTCTTTGGGTTCATCTTGTTTAGGATTCTCTGTGACTCCTGGACTGGTATGTATATTTCCTTCACCTAATTAGGGAAGTTTTTCATCATTATTTTTCAAATGGGTTTCTAATTTCTTACTACCTTTCTTATCCTCTGGCAGCTCCATGATGTGAATGTTAGTATGTTTGAAGTTGCCCCAGAAACTCTTTACCTTCTCTTCATTTTGTAAATTCCTTTTTCTTTTTGTTCTTCTAATTGGTTGTTTTTTGGTCCCTTATATTCCAAATTACTGATTTGATTCTCAGCTTCATCTACTCCACTGTTGATTCCCTATAAATTATCCTTCATTTCAGATAGTGTACCCTTTATTTCTGACTGGTCCTTTTTTTAATGGTTCCCATGCTCTCTCCCCTCTTTTTTTTCTGTTGAAGTTTTCTAGGGCTGTTGTAGCAAAGTTCCACAAGCTAGGTGGCTTAGAATAGCAGAAATTGCTTATACCCCAGTTCTTAAGTCCAGAAGTCTGAGATCAAGGTGTCAGCAAGACTGTGCTCACTCTAAAGATGCTAAAGGTGAATTTGTTCCAGGTCCCTCTCTTTGGCTTGTAGATGGCTGTCTTTTCCCTGTGTCTCTTCACACCATCTTTCCTTTGTGTGTCTGTCCCTGTATCCAAATTTCCCCTTTTTGTAAGTCATATTGGATAGGGCCCACCCTAATGAGCTCATTTTAATTTGATTACCTCTGTGAAGACCCTATCCCCAAATCTGGTGATATGCTGAGGTACTGAGGGTTAGGACTTTAATATATCTTTTTGAGGGGACAGAATTCAACCCATGACACCAGCCCAATTTCATAACCAGTTGCAGGAAAATTAGCAGAATGCTTCCATCTGTATTTTATTACTTATTGCCAGAGTGGACTAATTATCACCCCTTCTCCTTTTTAAAAGTGATAATAATTTGTACTTTTTAATGTTATTTTTCTTCTACTTGATATTGAATATGATATTGTTGGCTGAATATATCAAAGTCTCTAAGGTGCACAACACTGAAACAGGATCCAGCAGAACTAGAAAAGCATGGGCTTGGCCTGTGACCCTGGCCCTGCGGGAATGTGGCTCCATGAAATGACTTTCACAGGCACCTGAGTGTTTCATGTATTTAAAAAAATATTTAATTTATTTATTTTTAGAGAAGGGGAAGGGAGGGAGAAAGAGAGGGAGAGAAACATTGACCAGTTGCTTTTCTTACATACCCTGAGCTGCAACCCAAGCTTGTGTTCTGACCAGGAATTGAACCAGCAACACTTAGTTTTTTGAAAGATGCCCAACCAAGTCACCCCAGGCAGGGAGCAATTGCTGAGTTTAACTTGGGGTTATATCTTTTTGGGGAAAGAGGAGTGCATAGGTGATTAGTTTTGTTATGTTAGACAGAAGCATCTCTAAATGGATGGGGATGACGTATGTATGTAAAATGTAGAAGGCTCTTTCTCAAGGTCTTCTTCCAGTCACTAAGTGTTAACTAAATGATTTTGTATAAGCTGGGCCAATTTCTGCTTTTTAGTGTAATTTTAAACTTAGAATGCAGAGACCTAATGTACAATGGAAAATTAACCCAAAGAGAGGTCGTGCCTTTGCCCTCTACTATTGAGGTGATCTCTAGGCCCCCAGAATGTCCTGCCTGATGGGAGTGTCTTTGTTTGCTTGGGAGTTTTGACCACTGAATAGTCTAACATATGATTTATGATGGAGGCTTCGGGTTCATGATAGCAGTTTTGTTTCTGAAAGGGACTAGAAATTAAACATATCAGCCCGACCTCCAGGAGGGGCTAGAGTCTAAAGATTAGCCATATGAGTAGTATTTGATCAAACTCCAATAAAAATGCTGGATACCAAAGGTTTTGGTCATCTTCCCTCATTGGCAGTACTCTATGCATATGGTCACATCATGTCTGGAGGAGTTAATGCCATCCATAAAATAATATGAAGAGGATGACCAGACAGAGAAGCTCTGTGTTTAGACCCTACTTGGACTCTGACCCTTTGTGTTGCTGCTGTTGCCTGATTTTAATGTGTTTCTTTTCTCTGTCATAAATCATAACCATCAGAATTACAAAAACTTAGGGTGGTTTTGGGAATTCTCCAAAACTTTCATTGGTGTTAGAAGTAAGGGCAGTCTCTTGTGGGGCTGTTCTCTTTAATTATATAGTGGGCTGAACTCCTGCACCCAGCTTCTGGGAGTCAGTGTTGCTGAATCACATAAGTTGTGTATCTTTAAGGAGAAAGTTCAAAGATGCCACCTGCTGAGGTGCTCAGAGTTTTTCTGACTCCTTCTCTTTTGGGGTAAGTTCTTGTATTTCCAATAAATTATGTTTTGTTTGTTTTTTTGATTAACTTTCCCAAATTGAATTCTGTTATTTGCAAAACAAAATAATTCTTAACTACTATAGAAGAAGTAGTAGGTGCTACAAAACCAAAAGGTGGGGGATATGACCAACAAACTTCCCCAAGTAATTTCCTTGAAGGATAAATATAGGTGGTCAGCTTAGGTGAAAAAGGGACAGGAAACAAGAAATGAAATAGCCTTACATTTGATACAGGCACCAATTCATTATTTCTAAAATTGAGAAGTAAAGGAAAAGGCTCAAATAATTACCACAACTCACTTAACACCATTAAGGCTTAACAAATCATTGATGAGAAAAGTTCTTCTTAGAATAATCAAAGCTGACTCTTGTGGTATGGGAGTGAAGATAGATTTAGGAAGTTACCATGTGCCTCCTCTAATGAAATGATAGAGGCAGGTGATGAAGCATGGCCTTAAAGCCAGTAGGTGAACATTAGATGCAGATTCTATTGGATGGCCATGCTGACCACACCTGAAACGCTAATCAGGTCAATCTTGAGGTGACTAAGAGTCAGACAACCAGACCTGTTGGCACCTCCTCATGAGGTGCAATAGAAAATATTTGGAGGAAGTATAGGGCACATTAATGACTAATAAGAATTCAATCAACCAAAATTAGATTGTGAGAAATACTACAGAAAAATTGTCCCAACACTTTCAATAAGTGAATGATAGGAATGAAAAAAAAGGAGGGGTAAATTGTTAAAGACTAAAGGAGGCTTGAGACTTATCAATCAAAAACATTGTCTGGATCTAGTTTGAATCTTGATTTGAACAAACTATAAAAAGATATTTGATGTGTAAGATAGGGAAGATTAAATGTTGACTCCGTATTTAATAACAGTAAAGTAGCTTTTTAAAAGAGAAGCTATATTGTAGTTATGCTTAACAAAAGAGTTTTCAACACTTAGAGATACATACCAAAGTATTTTTATGAAATACTGTTTTCTAAAGTGGCTATAATATATTCAAGTAAGGGGAGGAAGATGGGAGGGGTCCAGATAAAATAAAATTGGTCAAATATTTATAATTGTTAAAGGTGGGTGTCATGAAGTTCTATCCTGCATGTAAAATCTACTTTTATGTATGTTTGTGTATTTTCATAATAAAAATGACATTGAGAAATCTAGGTAACATTTATTAGGTCTAATAGTTTTTTGGTGGAGCCTACAATAAAGCCTATAGGAAAATGTATATTGTACATTTTCTATGTGAAATATGCCATCAGCAAATAATAATTTTACTTTCTCTTTTCCAGTTTGGAAGCCTTTTATTTCTACTTATTGTTTGATCACTATGTCTAGGACTTTCAGCACTACAAATAAGAGTTATGGAAGTGGATACCTTGTCTTGTTTCTGGTATTAAGGGAAATGCTCTTAGTTTTTTTCCCATTGAGTATGATGTTGGCAGTAGGTATTTTGTATATGGCCTTTATTATGTTTAGGTAAGATCCCTCTATTCCCACTTTGCTGAGTGCTTTTATCTTAAATGGATACTGGATTTTATCAAATGCTTTTTCTGCCTCTATTGATATGATCATGTTATTTTTATCTTTCATTTTCTTTATGTGATGTATCACATTTATTGATTCACAAATATTGTACCAACCTTGCATCCCAGGGATAAATCCCACTTCATCATGGTGTATGATCTTTTAAATACATTTCTGGATCTAGTTTGCTAGTATTTTGTTGAGAATTTTAGCATCAATGATCATTTGGACTTTTGGCTGATTGTTTTCTTTCTTTGTTGTGCTTTTACCTGGTTTTGGAATTAATAAATACTGGCCTTGTAAAAAGAGTGTGGAAGCCTTCCCTGTTCTTGAATTTTTTGAAGTTTGAGGAAGATAGGTGTTAGCTCTTCTTTGAATGATTGGTAAAATTATCCTGCGAAGCCATCTGGTCCACAACTTTAGTTCACTGGGAGATTTTGGGTTTTTGAGGTTTTTTTCTGTTTGTTTTTATTTTGGTTTTAAATTACTGCTTCATTTACATTAGTTGTTATTGGTCTATTCAGGTTCTGTTTCTTCCTGATTCACTCTTGGGAGGTAGTATGATTCTAGAAGTTTATCCATCTCTCCCAGGTTGTCCAATTATTTAGCATATAGTTGTTCATAGTATTCTCTTATAATCCTTTGTATTTCTCTAGTACCTATTGTTATTTCTCCTCTTTCACTTAAAATTTTTTTTTTTATTTATCATTTTTAGAGAGAGGGGAAGGGAGAGAAGCAGAGAGGGAGAGAGACATCAATGTATGGTTACCTTTCACCTGCCTCCAGCTATGGACCTGGCTGGAGACCTGGCTTGCAACCTGGTTATGTACCCTGGCTGGGGAATCAAACCAGTGACTTTGGGTTCGCAGGCTGGCACCTTATCCACTGTGCCACCAGCCAGGGTGGTTCCTCTTTCACTTCTGATTAAACTACTAGGCATAATAAATAAATTTGGCAAAGTAGTGGGATACAAAACCAATACTCAGAAGTTGATAGCATTTCTATACACTAATAATGAACTTAGTTTCAGAAAAAAAAAAACTAAGAACACAATTGATTTACTATTTCAACAAAAAATAATGAGGTTTGGGAATAAATTTTTTAAAAAATTTTTATTGTTGTTGTGTTACATCCATCCCCTTTTTGCTCCATTTAGGAATAAATTTAATGAAGGAGGTAAAGACCTGTATTTGGAAAATTATAGGACACTGAAGAAAGAAATTGAGGGAGATACAAATAAGTAAGAGAACATACTGTGTTAATGGATTGAAAAAATTAACATCATTAAAATGTCCATACTACTCAAAACAACCTACATATTCAACATAATTGGTATTAAAATACCAATGGCAGATCTAGAACAAATAATCCAAAAATTTATATGAAACCAGAAAAGACCATGAATAGCCTCCACAATCTTGAGAAAGAAGAACGAAATTGGAGGGGTCACCATGCCTGATATCAAATTACTATGGATCCATTGTCATCAAAACAACCTGGTACTAGTGTAAGAACAGACACACATAGATCTATGGAACAAAACAATTTAGTACTAGTGTAAGAACAGACTCACATAGATCTATGGAACAGAATAGAGAACCTAGAAAAAAGCCCATGCCTTTATAGTCAATAAATATTTGACAAAGGAGGCAAGAGCATACAATGCAATAAAGATATTCTCTTCAATAAATGGTGTTGGAGAACTGGACTAGTTCTTGCAAAAACAGAAAAGAAATGAAAGAATCTAGACCACCAACCCACACCATACCCTAGAATAAACTCAAAATAGATAAAAGACTTAACTGTTATAAATATTCTAGAAGAAAACATAGGCAGTGAAATTTCAGCTATCTTGCATAACAATATTTTTGCCCATGAATTTCCTAGAGTAAGGGAAACAAAGGAAAAAAAATAAGCAAATAGAACTATATCAAATTATAAAGCTTCTGCACAGCTAAAGAAACCAACTAATGAAAAGGGAACCCACTGTATGGGAGAACGTATTTGCTAATGATACATCAGACAAGGGTTTATTCTCTAAAATATATAAAGAACTCATAGGAATCAACACCAGGAAGTCAAAGAATCCAATTAAAAAATGGGAAAAGGGCCTAAATAGACACTTCTTCAAGGAGGACACACAGATGGCCCATAGACATGATGCTCAACCCCACTAGCAATCAGAGAGATGTAAATTTAAATCACAATGAGATACCAAGCCACACCTGCTAAAATGGCTATCAATAAATCAACAAACAAGTTCTGGTGAGGATGTGGAGAAAAGGGAACCGAGTGCACTGTTGGTGAGAATGCAGGCTGGTGCAGCCACTGTGGAAAACAGTATGGAGTTTACTCAAAAAATTAAAAAATAGAATTGCCTTTTGACCCAGCAATTCCACTGCTGGGAAATACCCCAAGAATACCAAATCACCAATTCAAAAGAACTTAAGCACTCTATGTTCATAGCAGCACTATAGACAGATGAGAGCTGGAAACAGTCTAAGTGCTCATCAGTAGATGAATGGATAAAAAGGCTGTGGTACATTTACACAATGGAATACTATGCAGCAGTAAAAAAAATGAATTCCTGCCTTTTGTGACAGCATGAATGGAAATGCTAAGTGAAATAAGCTAGGAAATGAAAGAAATACCATATAATCTTATTTATAATGGGCATGTAAGGAACAAAATAAACTATTGAGCAAAAGAGAATCAAAGGCACAGAAACACAGCACAGACTGATAGCTGTAAGAGGGGAGGGGGACATTGGGACTGGTTGAAAGAAGTTGAATGGATTAGACAAAAAAACATATATACATACATTATTCATGGACATGAACAATGGTGGGGGTATTGACTGGGGGAAGGGGGATGATAGGGGGAAAGGAGGCAAAGGCGGAAAATTGGGGCAACTGTAATAGCATGAACAACAAAAAATAAATAAAACTGAATAACATATATCACATACTATGCTTAAAGCATAAATTAAGGAGCGCTGGCTGGTGTAGCTCAGTGGATTGAGCACCAGCCTGTGAACCCAAGTGTCACTGGTTCAATTCCCAATCAGAGCACATAACCAGGTTGCAAGCCAGGTCTCCAGCCAGGTCCCCAGATGAAGGCAGGTGAAAGGCAACCATACATTGATGTTTCTCTCCCTTTCTTCCTTCAGCCCTTCCCCTCTCTCTAAAAAATAATAAAATCTTAAAAAAAAAAAAGAAAGAATAAATAAAAGTTGACCTAGATAAAGAGGGGACAGGAAATAAGACAATTGTAAAATCTAAAGTCAAACAAACAAACAAAAAACACTGAAATAAACCATGTGAAAATTGTTTTTGTAATGCCAAAATGTGGCAAGATTTTCTAAGAAAAATTGACATTAGTCTTTTAATGTAACTATATTTTACTATTATTTTGGTTCTATCATAAATAATATTTTTAAAAATTTTATTGTTATTGTATTACATCCATCCCCTTTTTGCTCCCCTTTGTCCCCCTCCCGACCCACCCATTCCCTCCAAAGTCAATCCCACCTGTTGTCCATGTCCATGGTTCCTTTATACTAGGTTCTTGTCTAAGCTGCTCCCCTTTCTTGCCTCTGCCTCCCCCCTCCCCACAACCCCTTTCCCCCTGACCACTGAAGGCCTATTCCTTGTATTCATATACTTGGTTCTGTTTTGCTTGTTGTTAGTTTTGCTCATTATTGTCCCATAATGGGTGAGATCATATGATATTTGTCCTTCACTGACTAGCTTATTTCACTAAGCATAATACTCTCCAGTTCCATCCATGTTGTTGCAAAGGGTACGAGTTCCTTCTTTCTTTCTGCTATATAGAATTCCATTGTGTAAATGTACCAAAGTTTTTTGATCCAATCATCCACTGATGGGCACTGAGGCTGTTTCCAGCACTTGGCTATTATAAATAGTGCCGCTATGAACATAGGTGTGCATAAGTTCTTATGAATTGTTGTTTCAGGATCCTTTGGGTATAATCCAAGTAGTGGAATTGCTGGATCAAAAGGCAGTTCCATTTTTAGTTTTTTGAGGAAACTCCATACTGTTTTCTACAGTGGCTGCATGAGCCTGCATTCCCACCAACAGTGCACGAGGGTTCCCTTTGCCTCACATCCTTGTCAACACTTGTTGTTTGTTGATTTGTTGATGATTGCCATTCTGACAGGTGTGAGGTGGTATCTTATTGTGCTTTTAATTTGCATCTCTCTGATGACTAGTGATGTTGAGCATTCTTTCATATGCCTCTGGGCCCTTTGTACATCTTCCTCAGTGAGTTGTCTGTTCAGGTCCTTTGCCCATTTTTGAATTGGGCTGTCTGTCTACCTGGTGTTGAGTCGCATTAGTTCTTTATATATTTTGGAGATCAGACCCTTGTCTGAGGTATCATTGGCAATTATGTTTTCCCATACAGTTGGTTCCCTTTGAATTTTTCTGATATTTTCTTTAGCTGAACAGAAACTTTTCAATTTGATATTGTCCCATTTGTTGATTTGTTCTTTTATTTCCTTTGCCCTTGGTGAAGTATCAGTAAACATATTTTTGCGAAGGATATCCAAAAGTTTACTGCCTATATTTTTCTCCAGGACCTTTATGGTGGCACTGGTTCTATCATAAATAATATTTGATGATAGTTTACTTTTTGTGTTTTGTCAAGTTTTCACATTAGGATTAGGATATCTTCATAAAATTATTTGTGATGTTTTCTATCTTTTCCAAAGCTTGGGATTAAAGCATCTTTTTAAGAGATAATTCTCCAACAACTTATTAATTTTTTCCAGTGGTATCCAGTAAGTTGTTGAATGGTATGTTTTTCTTCCTTATTTTTCTTCATCATGGTGAACTATGAGTTTTTATATATGTACTGTGTTTTAATCTTCCCTTTAAGCTATTTCTGTTTTTTAACATTAACCTCAAAGTCTCTGATAGCCTTCTTGATTTCTGATAAAAGATGTTTAAAATTCATCTTGTACTTTTCCTGCCCCAGATCTGTAAATAACCATTTCTCCAAGAAGCCTCAGTTCCTTTTAGTTGGAAATGGTCTTTAGAGACCAAAGAATAGATGTCAGTTATACTCATTGCTACTGTGCCATCATTGCTTCAGGGCTTTTTCAGCTTAGAACTAGAAAAAGTAAATTAAATTTTTCAAAAAAAAAAAAAAATAGTGGGGAGGGGGACAGAGGGGAGCAAAAAGGGGATGGATGTAATACAACAACAGTAAAATTAAAAAAAAATAAAAGTAAATAAAAAAAATTAAAAAAATAAAAATACATCATGAGTTTATACTTATCTTTCAGTTCAAATAAAATATCTCATATGTTTTACTCAATTTCCTGATTTTATATTTGTAACTTTTTCCTCTTACATCAAGTAACTTTGTTCTTAATAAAATTAGCATAATTATACATATGTATATATAATTTTAAACTATATGTGTATAGTATAGTATATGTGCATATTGTATATGTGAATGTATAATATGTATGACTTAATAATATGTTAACTTGACTAAACAGAAGTACATTTTCCAATATTCCCTTCCCAGTAGACCCCTACTTAGGTTTGACACAAGAGAAATTTGTGAGAGAATTTGGAGTACCATGCTTACTCTCTGAAAATCAACATTGGCTAGGCCTTGTTGGAGCTCTAGCACATTTTTGTGGATCTGTCTGCTCACCCATTGGCATGGGCAGCATCTAGGTAGAGTCCTCCAGTTTTTGTGGGATCTCTTCCTTCAGCTTCTCCAAATCCTGAGGTAGGAGTGAGGAGAAGATGGTGAAGACTATTTAACCAGTTCCCACAATTGCTTGAGGGAAAATTCCTACACAAAAAATCTTTACATCATTTCTAGTAGTTCTGCTTCTCTGATTGATTTCTGACTGGTACATATGTATATACATCATGCATATCTGTGTATACATAGTGTGCATACATAAATTCAGGCATGTATATCTTACCGTGTATATGAAATAATTTCAAAATAACAATACTAACATTATTGTTATCAATAATAATGTCATTTAAGATTTATTTGGGATTAATTTTGTCCCCAATATTATATATTGGAAAAAACATCTTTCCTCCATGATTTGAAATGCCAGTTGTTTCTTCTACTAATTTTTTCTATTTCTTTGAGTCTAACCTGTGCTTCATGATGTTCCAGTTCATTGATCTTGATTTTCTTTGTTTTTAAATTTATTGATTGAGAAAGAGAGAGAGAAAGAAACATTGATTTGTTGTTCCATTTATTTATGCTTTTTAAAAATACTTTTAAAATTCATTGGTTGATTCTGGTATGTGCCCTGATGGAGGATGGAACTCACAACTTTGGTGTATGGGGATGACACTCTAACCAATTGACCTAATGGGCCAAGGCTGACCTCACTTTTCAAGTGTTAATACCACACACAGATACACCCTCCTTTTATGTTATTATTATTATTATTATTATTATTATTATTATTTTTAGTTTTTAGATTACCCCTAACTATTATTATTTATTTATATTGCCTATAAAAGTTAGAATCAGCTAGTTATCTTTTTCTTTTCTTTTTTTTTTTTTAGTCTTCACCAGAGGACTGCTTACTGATTTTAGAGAGAATAAGAGATGGAGAGAGAGGGTTAGAAACATCGATCGGTTGCCTTCTGTATTCATCCTGACCAGGACTGAATCGACAATCTTGACCTGTACCCTGACAGGAATCGAATCCAAAACCTTTTAGTGTATGGGACAACACTCCAACCAATTGAGACACATTGGCCAGGGCAGCTAATTTACTTTTAAATAATCCTGTTAATATTTTTATTGGTTATATCAGTTTTGGCCATTTATGTTTTCTTACACACATTCTACACACATTCAGTTTTTTTCATGTAAATCTCACATATTAATGGTGTTTACTTCCTTACTCTTTCTTGATGAAATGGCATTGAATTGCCTCTTCTCTTCATACTTACATCTGCCCACTAATTGTGTTTCTTTCAGAGCTCTTGGATTTGTCTATCAGATGTATTGTTTTATATTTTCGTATTTGTTTCTTTTTGCTTTTGACTTTATAAATTCTTCCCTTTTTCTCCTTAGGAAAAAATGAAAAAGTGATCACGTAAGAGAAATATCTGTTTTCATTTTAAAGAAAAAATACTTCTAAAATTCATTAACTGAATGATTTTTAATGTCTGCTATGTTAAGTTAGATATTAGACAAGAGTAAAATAAAAATATCCTTTTTATGGGAAAATAAAAATATCCCAGCACATAAATACTATCAGATTCACAGAAATGTTTATCTGAAATTTTTTAATAAAAAAAATTCATTTAGAGAAAGAGGAAGGGAGAGAGAGAAAACAATGAAGTAAGAGAGAAACATCGATTAGCTGCCTCCCGTATGTATCCTGACCAGGGATCATAACCTAGGTATGTGCTCTGAGCAGGAACTGACCCCCTGACCTTTTTGGTGTACAGAGGATGCTTGAACCAACTAAACCACTGGCCAGTTCTTTTTCTGGAAAGCTTAAACCTGATTGGTAGGCCCTGCTTTTTCTCTGACTCCATTCACCATCACTTGAATGGTTTCCCTAGTTATGGACTCTCTGTCTTTAATAATAACAAAATTTTTAAAATTGGAGTTAATAATTCACATGTATTGCTCTGAGATACCTCATTATAGCACTCTCACATGGTTGTCTTCAGACCTACACCTCCTTTAAAACCAGGCATTAGTGTGCTAAGGGGATTTAAACAAGTCACATGGTTCTCTAGTGACCCAGGAAAGGTAATGAGATACTACTAATAGAATCATTTCACCCAAATGTCACTATCTCAACTCTACATAAATTTCATGCTACTTTAGGGATGTACTTTCTCAGGCAATTTAATTATTTATCTTATGTATAGTAAATGGACGTTGTTCAGAAATAAAATTTCTCACTAAAGCAGTTCGTAAGACTGTAAAAGATAATCCTTTTATCCTTAAGTTTCTGTAACACAGATGCTTCCTTTCCACTGTTTAATATGAGCATAGTAGACCTACTAGGGTTGTTAGCTTAGAGTTACTGTCATCTCATGTTAGATATTAGAAACCATTCTGAGAGGCTAGCTGCACCCCTTTGCCCACAAAGAAATAGGTGAAATGCCCAAGACACCAGAGATTTTGGGGAAGTCCCAGATCTCCCAGCCTCTGCTTTTCCCATGCTATCTCATTCCTTCTATAAAACCAGGGCGATCATAGCAACAGTATATGCTATTATTGTATTAAAGGAAATAACACATAAAGTGTTCAGTAACAAAAACATTACATTTAGTAATGGTAGCCTTAAAAATTTTTAAACTTAGATATACCTGGATACCTCACATTTTCAACATGTCGACAATCATGGTGTTCCTGGATACCTAGAATTAGATGGTAAAGAAAATAAAGCAGTTTCGGATTATAAAATTTGGGGTAGTTTTAATTTATATCATGGAACAAAAGTAAGCTGGCTGCAGTATTTTTGCCTAAGAGATATTTCTAGATAGCTATCTGGCTGAAATCAGAGTAGCGTTTCATAGTAAATCCACAGTTTTTACTTAGATATCATATCTACTTGCACATTATTTAAGGTAGCATAGATTTTTATTCAGTTTATACAATATTGAGAAAAAGGGCCATTTTCCATACAAAAAATAACACTTTGTGGGTTAACTGCTGGGAAGATGATTATTGGGTACTTAAAGCTCTCTCCATGCAAATATTTGCTTCCACCACTGAGTATCATCTTTGTGATTTTTCATAAAACAATTCAAAGTGCCAAACTTATTTTTAACCAAAGTTTTAAATAAATAAAGCCCTAGTCCATTATGTTTATTTCATGTACTCTTCCTACCTTTCAATGTCAGGTCAGTGTGAGAAGTTCACTATCATGGTGATGAGTTTTTTTTACCTTGGGTTAGCTACTGGTGACCTTTTTATATTCACTTAACAAAGAGGATTTGGCATTCCCTGACTGGACCAAGGATCAGGAGGATTTTTGGCCCTAGGGAGTTTTCCTTCTTTAAAAATGATAGATAAGGTCAAACTCTGTTGAAAATATGTGAGAACAATGAATTCCAGCTGAAAGGGAGAATGTTAGATTCTAGGAAAGAATATAGGTCCTATCCTGAAATAGTACAAAAAAAAGTGGAAGACTTGAAATGGCTTTTGACTTCTGCTCCTTAAATGATGACTCAATATGGCTCATGCTGATGATGTTTGAATATTTCTGTTTCCACATAAATGAAACTCCACAAGAGTTTGCAACTGACTTATGGCATAAGTGGACAGTGTCTATGCTGCCATATTTGTATGGGATGGATAATCTATCTTGGTTGCTTGCATTTTGGGAGAGGAAGGGGGCAATGGATTTGCCAGGTATACCACTGAATAGGAAAAGCTCTCCTGTATCTCCTCACAATTCTACTTGCCAACTACTTTTATACTCTCAATATGACTTCCCTCTGATATGTTTAGTCACGAAATGTGTGGATGTTTTTCCCAGACCAAGTAATTTTCTGACACCAGCTGGTCAGTCTTCCTACAATTTAACTCAATTCTAACACTATCTACACAGATATGTATAGTGTCAGATTCCACAGGTAAAATGTCCAGTCTCACAAAACTGCCTCCACTTCAGATGCCAATTGCAAGTCTAGGTCATTACCTGTGCTTCTGACTCACCAGTTATAAATCAGAGGTTCCCATGGCCCTCTCCTCAAGTTCATGCCTTTGCTAGAATGGCTCACACAACTTAGAGAAATGCTTTACTTACTGTCGCCAATTTATTACAAAAGCTATTTCAAAGGCTACAAATGAACATGCAGATGGAAGGAATGAATAGGGCAACAAATAGGAGCACAGAGCTTCCATGCCCTCTCCTGGCATACCATCCTCCTAGCAGAGCCATGCATTTAGCAACCTAGAAGCTTGGAGGAACCCACTCCCTTCCTCCTGCCCCTCAATGAAGGCTTCATTACATAAGCATGCTTGGTTGAGTCACTGGTCATTGATGATTAAGTTAACCTCCAACATAACCCACCCCCAAAATCAGAGTGTGGGGCTGAAAGTTCCAATCTTCTAATCACATGGTTGGTTCCTGGCAATCAGCCTCATCCTGTCCCTTTGTTATCTGGGAGCTTTCCAAAAATCATCTCACTAATGTAAGCTCAGGTGTAGTTGAAAGGGGCTTGTTAGGAATAACAGAAGACTCTCCTTTTGTCTTTATGGCTCATATCACTTAGTAAATTTGAAGGGTTTTGGGGATTCTGTGCCAGAAACAGGAACAAAGGTCCAATATATATATATATTTATTATTCTAAATACAATATCAGAACCACAACTTGTTTATTGATTCCCCTGTTGATGGACTTTACATTGTTTCTAATTTGGGGTAATTAATTACAGATAAAGTGCTAAGAACATATGTTTTCATTTCTCTTGGAAAACATCTAAGAGTGGAATATATATAGTATCATATGACAGGTGAATAGTTAAGTTTTTAAGAAGCTGCAAAACTCTTTTTCAAAGGTGCTGTAACATTTTATGTTCTCAACAGTGTATGAGGATTCCAATTGCTCCACATCCTCACTTGGATGGAGTAAGTCTTAATTGTAGTCATTCTAATAGGTGGAAAGTGGTATCTCCTGGGGGCTTTAATTTGTGTTTCCCTAATGTGAGGTGATGTTGGATATTTTTTCATGTGGTTATTTATTATTCATATCTTCTTTGGTGAACCTTTTTTCAGATCTTTTGCCTATTGTATATTGTTTGTTTTCTTATTGAGTTTTGAGAATTCTTTTTTTTCCAGTCTTCACCAAAGGATGGATCCTGCAACCTTTTGATCTATGGAACAGAGCTCTAACCAACTAAGCCACCAGGCTGGTGCTTGAGAGTTCTATCTATATATTACATACAAGTCATTTATCAGATACATACTTTGCAAATATTTTCTCCTAGTCTTTTCATTTGCTTAACAGTATTTGTAGAAGAGCAGAGTTTTTAATTTTGAAAAAAGTCTATATCAATTATTTTAGTAGGTCATGCTTTTGGTGTTGTATCAAAAAACCTTTATTTAACCCAAGGTCAGGAAAGTTATTTTCTATTTGTTTTTAGAAGTTTAATAATTTGTGGTTTTACATTTAGGTCTTTGACTCATTTTGAGTAAATGTTTGTATGTGATATGAGGTATGACATAAAACTCTTTTAAAAAAATAGGTATCTGATTATTTCAACACCATTTGTTTAAAAAATATTTTCAGTTCTGAATTGCCTTTGTATCTTTGTCAAAAAATAAGTATGTGTGGCTCTATTTCTAGACTCTATTTTGTTTCACGGAACTATTTATTTTTATGTTAATATACTGTTTTGATTGATGTAGCTATAAAAGAAGTCTTCAAATCAATCAGCATTAGTCTTCCAACTTTCTTTTTCTTTCTAAAATTAGCTTGGCTACATAGGTTCTTTTTGTACTTTCATGTTAATTTTAGAATCACCTTGTCAATTTCTACAAAAGTATCTGCTGGAATTTTGATTGTGATTATGTTGACTCCAAATGAATCAATTTGGAGATGACTGACATCTTAAAAATATTGACTATTCCAGCCTGCTAACACAGTATATCTTTCCATTTACTTAGGTCTTGTTTAAGTTCTCTTAGCAATGCTTTGTTATTTTCAATGTAAAGGTCTTATATATTCTTTGTCATCTTTATCCTTTCAAATTTTATAATATTTGATGTTATTATAAATGGTATTTTAAAACAAATTTCTAGTTATTGCTAGTACATAAAATACATTTTTTTAAAATATTGATCTTGTGTCTTGCAACCTTGCTAAACTTACTGATAGCTCTACATAGACCAAATCCTTTGTAAAAAAGTCTTATGTATTCTTTTTCAATCTGGCTATGCTTATTTTCATTTTATATTTTTCCTTTATCATACTGTCTTGAACTTTCTCCTTCTTATTCTTCCTCTTCTTCTTCTTGTTCTTGTTGTTGTTCTTCTTCTTCACCTTCTTCTTCTCTCTCTCTCTTTTTTGTGTGTGCGAAAAGGAAAGGTATTTTGTTTATTTGAGCATTATACAAATTATATTAAAGGTGCAGTTTGCCATTAAATCCCACTCCCTTTAAAAACACCCAAAATATACAGTCCTGCCTGATTAGACTAGCTTTAAAACAGACAAGCAAAAGATACCATCTTTTAGAAACAGAACAGTTCACAGCTTAGCATTCCAATTATAAATTCAAAGTTGCCAGCAGTTGTTATAGCCAATTAGGGGACACTAATTTTGTGCACACTCCCCAACTCTTATGCTACATGCAATCCCCTACCTCTGCGAAAGCTTCAAGTCTCCCTTTCCCTCTTCGCTCCCCACTTCTCAAACCAGGTGAGTTCTCAGGCCACGTGTCTGTCTATGAGTCCATCCAGAGGAGCAAACGAGTCCCTGTCTGCACATCCTTCTGGGGGGTCTGTCTGGGTGAGAGAGAACTGAACTTTCAATATAGTTGTTGAGTAGAAATTGTAAAAGCAGAAATTCTTGCTTTGCCCCTAGTCTATGGGAAAAGACTTCAGTTTTTCACCATTGAGTATGATGTTAGTTATAGGTTTTTATAGATTCCCTTTATCAGATTGAAGACATTTCCTCCTAGTCCTAAATTATGAAGAATTTTTATTAGGAATGGATGTGATATATTATTATTTGGAGGTAGACTGTGATGAGTTAAATATGTAAAATTGGTTGATTATGTTTTCCTTTTTTCTTTTTTTAAAGATTTTATATATTATTTCCAGGGAGAAGGGAAGGGAGAGAGGAGGAGAGGGAGAGAAACATCAATGTATGGTTGCCTTTCACCTGCCTCCAGCTGAGGACCTGCCTGGAGACCTAGCTTGCAACCTGGTTATGTGCCCTGGATGGGGAATAACTGTGTTTTTCAAGTCCTCCATATCCTTATTGATTTTGTGTTTACTTGTTCTATTAATAACTGAGAGAAGGTTCTTGGAATCTACTTCTTGCAATTCTATCAGTTTTTATGTCAGTATCCTTCAGCTCTCTTATCATGTATCCAAATACTTAAATTTATCCTGTCCTCTTTATGATTTGACCCCTTTATCATTATGAAATGGCCCTATTTATCCCTGGTAATATGAGTATTCTTTGCTTTAAAATTTACTTGATCTAATATTAATATAGCTACTGCATCTTTCTTTTGACTGACATGGAATTTTTTTTCATTATTTTATTTTATTTTATTTAAAGATTTTATTTATTATTTCCAGAGAGAGGGGAAAGGGAGAGAGGCAGGGGGGAGAGAAACATCACTGTATGGTTGCCTTTCACCTGCCTTCAGCTATAGACCTGGCTGGAGACCTGGCTTGCAACCTGGTCATGTTGCCCTTGCTGGGAATTGAACCAGCGACCTTTGGATTCACAGGCCAGCACCTTATCCACGGAGCCACCAGCCAGGGCCATTATTTTATTTTTAACTCTGTATGTTTTTATAGTTAAAGTGTGTTTGTGATAAGCAGTATATAGTTAAATCTTGTTTTATTTATTCATTTAGAGGAGAAGGAAGGTAGGAAGAGGAAGAGAAGCATTGATGGGTTGCCCCTCATATGAATCTTGACCAGGGACTGAACTCACAAGTTATGCATGTGCCCTGACCAAGAATCGAACTGGTGAACTTTCACTTTTTGGGACAACTTCCAACCAACTGAGCCACACTGGTCAGGGCTAAATCTTGATTTTTTAATAAAATCTGAAAGTCTCCATTTTTGATTTAGGGTGTTTAGGCTATTTATATTTAATGTGATTCCTGAAATGTTCGGTTAAATTTACTATCTTATTATTTGTTTTCTATTTGACTTATTCCCCCCCACCCTTCTGCCTTCTTTTAGATTGAGTATTTTTATGATTTCACTTTATCCCCTTTGTTGGGTTATTACTATAATTCTTGTATCATTAAAGTAGATGCTTCAGAATGTATAGTATACTTCTTCAACTTATGACAATCTACCTTCAGGTGATATTATACCACTGCATGTATAGTATTACAATAATATACTTCTATTTGTCCCTTCTCAACCTTTGGGCCATTGTTGTTATACAGTTTGCTTTTATTTTATTTTATTACTATTTTTAAAAGATTTTATTCATTATTTTTAGAGAGAGGAGAAGGGAGGGAGGAAGAAAGGGAGAGAAACATCAATGTATGGTTACCTTTCACCTACCTCCATCTGGGGACCTGGTTGGACACCTGGCTTGCAACCCAGGTATGTGCCCTGAGTGGGAATCAAACCAGCAACCCTTGGGTTTGTAGGCTGGTGCTCAATCCACTGAGCCACACTAGCCAGGGTATTTTGCTTTTATATATGTTATATTCTTGCACTACATTATTCCTTTTTTTTTTTATTTGAATAGTAAGTTATCTTTAAAATGTATTTAAATAAGAAGAAAGTTATATAACTAATTACTCATATAATAAACCATATCTGATGCTTTACATGGTACTAGTTTCTCTTTTTACCTTAAAAATCTTTTTATTATGGAAAGTTGTGTTCAAAATAGAACAGTCGTATAATCCTATGCATCTATTACCCAGCTCCAACAATTACTAGCATTTTAATACTATTTATGTACTCTATTTTGTGGTTGTATTATATATTAAAACAAATAAAATTAGAAAAATAGAATACATATATTTCTTTTAATATATTTTATTTATTTGCTATTACAGTTGTCCCAATCCCCC
>PVIW01015682.1:0-18978 GCA_004026585.1 Noctilio leporinus | reverse complement strand
ATTTTATTTAATTTTTCAAAGAACCAGTTCCTGGGCTTGTTGATTCTTTGAATCATAGTTTGAATCTCTGAGTTATTTAGTTCTACTCTGATCTTGATGATTTCCTTCTTTCTACTTGCTCTGTGCTTTGTTTGTTATTACTCTTCTAGTTCTTGCAGCTTCATGGTTAGTTTGTTTTTATAAACTTCTTGTGACCTTTTTAGGAAGGCCTGTATTGCTATAAATTTCCTTCTGAGCACTGCCTTTGCTGTGTCACATAGGTTTGAGTTGTTGTGTATTCATTGTTATTTGTTTCCAGGAGCTTTTTGATTTCATCTTTGATCTCATTGTTAACACATTCATTACTCAAAAACATGTTATTCAGTCTCCATGAGTTTGAGTGTTTTTGTTTTAGTTTTTTTCCCTTGAGATTGGTTTCTAGATTCAAGCCATTGTGATCTGAGAAGATGCTTAGTATGATTTCAGTCTTCCTGAATTTGTGGAGGCTTATCTTGTGACATACCATGTGGTCTATGTTAGAGAATGTTCCATGTGCAATTGAAAAGAATGTGTATTTTGCTTCTTTGGGTTGTAAGGTTCTGTATACATCAATTAGGTCCATTTCTTCTAGAGTGTTGTTCAATGTCACAACATCTTTGGTATTTTTATGTTTGGAAGATCTGTCCATTGTTGATAATGGTGTATTAAAATCTTCTACTACTAGTGTTTTGCTGTCTATATCCTTCTTGAAGTCCTCCAAGGCTTTCCTTATATATTTCGGAGCTCCTAAGTTGGGTGCATATATGTTTATTAGAGTTCTTTCTTCTTGATGGGTTGTTAACTTAAGTATTACAAAATGTCCTTCTTTATCTCTTTTTTTCACCTTCATTGTAAAATCTATTTTGTCTAAAATAAGTATTGCTACTCCAGCCTTTTTTTAATGTCCATTTGCTTGATATATAGTTTTCCATCCCTTCACTCTCAATCTGTGTCGATCTTTTCTTCTGAGGTGGGTCTCTTGAAGACAGCATATATGTGGGTCATGTTGTCTTATCCATTTGGCTACCCTATGTCTTTTGATTGGTGTATTTAATCCATTTACATTTAAGGTTGTTATTGATTGGTACTTACTCATTGCCATTTTCTCACTTTGTGTCTGTATTCCTCTTTGGCTTTCTCTATTTCTTAATTTAATTAATTAATTAATTTTTAAAGCAGACCCTTTAGCATTTCTTGCAATGCTGGTTTAGTAGAGATGTATTCTTTTAGTCTTCTTTTGTTTGGGAAACTCCTTACTTCTCCTTCCATGTTGAACAAGAGCCTTGCTGGGTAGAGTATTCTTGGTTGCAGGCCTTTGTTTACCATGACTTGAAATACTTTTTGCCATTCCCTTCTGGCTTGAATTGTTTCTGATTAATAATCATTTGATAGCCTTATTGGAGCCCCTTTGTATGTTATTTGTCTTTTCTCTCTTGATGCTTTTAGGATTCTCTCTTTGTCTTTGAAATTCGCCATTTTAATAATAATGTGCCTTGGTGTTGGTCTGTTTGGGTTGATCCTCATTGGGACCCTCTGTGCTTCCTGAACTGGATTCATGTTTGCACTCATCATGTTAGGGAAATTTTCTATCATGACTTTTTTGAACAGGTTTTCCATTCCTTGTTTCTCTTCTCCTTCTGGTATCCCTATGATACTGATGTTGTTATGTTTCATGTTGTCCTGCAGCTCTCTTAAAATCTTCAATCTTGTTCAGTCTTTTTACATTCTCTTCTACTGTCTTGGAGTATTTGTCTATGTTGTCTTCCAACTTGCTGATCTGGTCCTCTGCTTCCTCTAGCCTACTGTTGATTCCTTCTACTATATTCTTCAATTCAGAAATTGTATTCTTCATTTCCTCCTGTCTCTTACTGATAGTTTCTAAGTCCTTTTTGATGCTGGTGTAGCTCTCAGTAAGTTTCCTGTAACTTCCCTGGAGTTTATAGTTTTCTTTGAGCTGGCTGAGCTCATTGAGCTTCTCTATCATCATTCTTTTGAATTCCTTATCTGATATATTGTGTGCCTCTTTCATTTGGTGTTTTTTTCTGGGGATTCTTTCTTTCCTTTTGGTGATGGACTGATTTTTTTTTTTTTTTACCCCATTTTGTGTGTCTGTTGTTGCTTCCCCTCCCCCTACCCTTGGATTAATCTGCTTTGCTTCCTTGCCTTTGTTGAACACTCTTTTGTGTTAGGAGATTTGTGGAGTTCAGTGTTGCAGTCTCCTAGATTTCCTTCACTTGTTGCTCTTGCGGTAGCCTTTATGTCATTAACTTGGACTATCTGGTTGTATTTTGGATTGGTTGTGTATGTTGCTCCTTTTCTTCCAGTTGGCTGATTGTGAGGCACCCCTTCTATCCTTTTCCATACACTGTTTTGAGCTGCTCCTAAAACAGAACCACCAGTCCAGGCAAAATAACCGTACCTTCAGTGATATCTTTTTCTTCACTTTCCCATTCGACTTCCTATGAACGTAACTATATACCCAAACCCTCCAAAATAACACCTGCTCTTAATCACAACCTCAGCTGCAGTCCAGCTCTCCTAGGAGTCCTTGATGCAGCCTCTGTAATGTGCACTGTCTCCCCAGAGCATCTGCACCACAGCCTTTGTTGCCTGCAATGGGCAGGTCAGTTGCCCCAGCTTCAAGTTCCTGGCTAGCAATTTGGAGTTTCAGTGGGAGCCTGGGTGCCTGTGGGTGTGCATGGGGCTGGGTCTACTCCCTTGCAACAGCTTTATGCTGCTCTTTCCCTGGTGGTCCAGCAGCACTGTTTTCAGCTCTAGCTGGTGCACTTCCCTGTTCCCCCACTCCTTCTTCTTGCAGGTCTCTTCTTCTCTGCCTCTGGCCCAGAGAGGAGCTTCCTCTCTTTTTCACTGGAGCAAGGCTCTCACACAGTCCCTCCCCTGGAGGAGTTCAATTCCTCATTCCCTCCAGAGTTTTCCCTCACTGCCCACAGTTCACTGCTCAGATTTCTACTCACCAGGGAGCCTGGAGCTGGCTTCAGTTAAAGATACCCCCCTGGGTACAGCCGCCACTGCCCAGAGCCAACCTCAGCCTATGGGCTGGTTTGGAACTGTCTCATCTGCTCTCCTGTAGGTGTCTGATGCCTCTGGGCTGTGCTCCCCTGAGTCCAGATGCTTACTGGTCCAATTCTTAGGGACCTGCTGACATCTTGTGCTCCCTGTCCTGTGCTCCAGCTGCTCTGGTACTCTATAACACCATCAGCACTGCTCTCTACTCTGTCACCATCTTTGATTTGTCTTGACTTTTTTTTTTTCCCTTGAGCAAATGTAAAAATCCTAATTCTTATGATGTCCAGGGGTACTGTAGCTTCAAATCTTATTGCTTGTTATGTGTTCTTGCTTGCTTTAACACTTTATTTCATGCTTTAGAAATTGACTCCAAATAGTTTATGCCCCACCATGCACTTTTATCTGTTCACAGAGGTGGAGGGGAATTTCAATATGCACTCTGTCATCTTGATCTCAAGGAACGAGCCTTGTATATATGTATATAAACTATTGGGGGACATGAGACAATAGTTGAACAGAATCACAGCTTAACAGAAATAGGTGTTAACTAATGTATTATACTCTTACATTATTCATACATAAAATAAAACTTAGAGCACAAAGGAAATATATGGATGGAACCACGTGAGAGAAAAAGTGAGGAGTTGCATCTGAAATCTAGCACTGCCATTAAGCTGAAACAGAACCAGAACAATAATGAGAGAACAGAGTCAAAAGAAATAATTTTCTAGGAAATAAAGGAAACAGCAGCCCAAGAAGAATATATTTGCACCATCAGAGTACAAAACACTTTAGAGAAACAAAGTAGCTATAAGTTAAATGACCTAAGTTTTTGCAAAAAAAACCCAAAAATTTAAAATGGGGCTATTTAGCTACTGTTATTGTGCGTTTTGGGTACATTACTGCTATTTGTTGTAAGAAAGTACACCTAAGTGTGGTAAATAAATATCACACCACATCCTTCTTTGCAAAAATACTTTTGTGATTTAGGGAGAAAATTTTAAGAGGACATTCATAAGCATCTAACAATTTTTAAAAGGACATACACATCTCATGCTTTTTGAACTTTGTAAACTCTTCTGAGCTTTGATTAGGGCATTGCTTGATATCTGGGACTGTTAAGAAAATTAGTGGCTAATGTTTGAAAAGTTTCTTAGTTCTACAAAGTAAAGTTATGAAGAGGTCAGAGCAGATGGTTAGATATATTGCATATTGTATTTTAAAATCACAGGA
The DNA here is from genome assembly GCA_004026585.1 of Noctilio leporinus. Taxonomy (NCBI): domain Eukaryota; kingdom Metazoa; phylum Chordata; class Mammalia; order Chiroptera; family Noctilionidae; genus Noctilio; species Noctilio leporinus. Next base: position 14,700 of record PVIW01015682.1, on the reverse strand, counting down.
GTAAAATTATTTACAATTTTAGTTTAACAGAATGTATATAAATTCCAAGAAGTAGATTTGATTGTCAAATTATTATTAAATTTAAGCAATTCACTGATGACAAAGTCCTTGTAGGGTTTAGATAGTTTGTATAAGGTTATATAGTCATTGAAAATAACACTAGAAACATTAGTTCTGTTCACAAATAACTTAGTATTTTTATTTTATCTTTCTAAGTTTTATTCTTTTATCTCATCAACTTACCTGAATCTTGATATGGTGGAACTCATTTTCTTAAAAGTATGTATATCAGAGGGTTATTTGGTTCAGTGTCAATGTTTTGCTTCCTTTGCGGCATTTAAAGGTGCCATTCCTGAGCTGTCTGCCTTAGACTCTGTGGTACCATGTTTTCTTGATTTTTCTCCATTTTAGACCACTCTTTGTAAGTGTTTTAATTGGTACCTATTTCTAAGCTGTTCTGGAATACAAGCATCCTCTGGATGGTGCCTTTGACTGGATTCTTTTTGTAACCCAAATTCCCCCTGAGGAAGGAAGACTTACTTACATCTTTGAAGGTGACTCACAGATCTCCATGTCTAGCCCCAATAGTTTTCTTTTCTTTTTGTTTTTCTTTTGTTTTTAAGGTAATGTTATTGTTGTTGTACTACATCCATCCCCTTGGAACTCCCTTCTGTCCCCTTCCTCACCCACTCACTCCCCACCAAAGTCAGTCCCACTTGTTGTCCAAGTCCATGGTTCTTGCATACTAGTTCCTTGACTAAACTGCTCTCCTTCTTTGCCTCCTCCCTGCCCTTCCTGTCCCATCCCCGCTCCCCCATTTCCTTCCTTGATGCCCTGAAAGTCTATTCATTGTATTCATGTATCTGGTTCTCTTTTGCTTGTTTATTTGTTTTTTTTTTTTTCATTATTGTCCTGTAATGGGTGAGCTCATATGATATTCGTCCTTCACTGACTAGCTTATTTCACTAAGCATAATACTCTCCAGTTCCATCCATGTTGTTGCAAAGGGTAGGAGTTCCTTCTTTCTTTCTGCTGTGTAGTATTCCATTGTGTAAATATGTCAAACTTTTTTGATCCAATCATCCACTGATGGGCACTTAGGCTGTTTCCAGCACTTGGCTATTGTAAATAGTGCTGCTATGAACATAAGGGTACATGGGTTCTTATAAATTGGTGTTTCAGGATTCTTTGGGTATAGTCCAAGTAGTGGAATTGCTGGATCAAAAGGCAGTTCCATTTTTAGTTTTATCAGGAACCTCCATACTTTTTTCCATAGTGGCTACACCAGCCTGCATTCCCACCAACAGTGCACCAGGGTTCCCTTTTCCCCACATCCTCACCAACACTTGTTTGTTGATTTGTTGATGATGGCCATTCTGACAGGTGTGAGGTGGTATCTTATTGTGGTTTTACTTCACATTTCTCTGATGGCTAGTGATGTTGAGCATTCTTTCATATGCCTTGGGGCTCTTTGCATATCTTCCTCAGAGAGTTGTCTGTTCAAGTCCTTTGCCCATTTTGTAATTGGGCTGTCTGTCTCCCTGGTGTTGAGTTACATAAGTTCTTTATATATTTTGTATATTACACTCTTGTCTGAGGTATCATTGGCAAATATGTTTTCCCATATAGTTGGTTCCCTTTTAATTTTGCTAATGTTTTCTTTAGCTGAACAGAAACTTTTCAATTTGACATAGTCCCATTTGTTGATTTGGTTTTTAATTTTCTTTGCCCTTGATGAAGTATCAGTAAACATATTTCTTCATAGGATATCTACAATTTTACTGCCTATGTTTTTCTCCAGGACTTTATGGTGGCACTGCTTATGTTTAAGTCCTTTATCCATCTTGAGTTTATTCTGGTGTAAGGTGTAAGGTGGTGGTCTAGTTTATTTTTTTGCATATTGCTGTCCAGTTCTCCCAACACCACTTGTTGAAGGGACTGTTTTTACTCCATTTTGTGTTCCTTCCCCCTTTGTTGCATACTAATTGACTATACAGTCCTAGGTTTATTTCTGGGCTCTCTAATTCTGTTCCATTGACCAATCGTTTTCTGAGCCTAAATATTGGTGTATTGAAGTTTCCCAACCTCAGTCTCAGTGAGGTCACAGCTGACTTCATTATTATAAAGAACAATTCCCTTCTTATCTTCTGACATCTTACTTAACATGAGCAAGGCTAAAAACTATTTATCATCTTCAATTCTTTGTTCTTTCTTTGTAGAAATAGCCAATTTCTTAATTTATATCAATATTATTTCCTAAATATACCTTATATAATACCTTTTTATATATACTATTGCATCTTTAATTTGGGTAATTAGCATCTTGGCCTGAATTTTCATAGACATGATATAATTACAATCTGTAATCTATCCTTTCCCAATCCATATATTTTACTATATTTTTCACACTGTAAGATGCACCCGACCATAAGCTGCATCTACATTTTGAGGATGGAAAAAGGAAAAAAAATATTCTGAACCAAATGGTGTACTAAAATATTTAATAAAATATAACAGACTAATATTTCAACCATGTAAAGTGAAATAACTCAATAGCAGTATTAAGAACCATCATCAAGAATCAAGATGGTGGAGGAGTAAGTAGAGCTACACCAATCTTCCCCCAACACCAAACAGGAATTATAACTTAGTTAAGGAGAAATCAAATAACCAACAGAACACCAATTGGAGAGAAGTCTTATTACCAGGGACAGAACAGAAGAGCCAATTCATCACAGTGTGACCAGTAGGAAGTGTGGAGACAGGAGAGGGTTGGCAGGATTCCCAGGGGCTGCAGCTGAAGGGACAGAGAAACCTCTCAGCAGCCAGGGGTTTCACCTGAGAAGGATGGGATCTAAACCCCCAACTGGGCTTCCCACTCTACAGCAACAAAGTGGAGAGTAAAATAGCACCCAGCTGTGAAAAGCAAAAAGCCACCAGGTTTAGCCAGTTTTGAGAGAGACTGAATTCTTAAAGGAGCCACACACAAAAAATACAGTGGCACCCACTTACTGTGGACTCCATCAGAGGGAGGGCACAGTGGACTAGAGACACTTAAGGAGGGTTTGGGTCAGTAGCTTTAGGGGGAGAGTTGAGGGAGCAGCCTGTGAGTCCAGTGCTGACCCATCTCCCATATAGCCAGCAGACCATTCTTCAAAAGGTGAGAGCCTGAGGGGATGTCATAGCCCCACCCATAGAAATTAATCCGCCTTACCCAGCAGTGCCTAAACCTGACCTCAGGTCACAGGTTGATTGGATTAACAACTGAATTCATCTGCCCTGCCCAGAGGTGCCTAAAACTGACCACTGATCACAGACAGACTGGATACAACTAAAGGAGACAAAGACAGAGGATCTCTGGTAGTTTCCAACTGGCTGACTAGGCCCAGAATGGGACATGAGCTGATGTCACCAAGCACAGATCCAGAAAGTATAAAATTGCACCTCTACACCACAGAAGTTCACACCACTAAGACAGTAAGTCAAAGTAGACCAATCCAAAGAGCAGAAACAAACAAGAGCCATCTAAAATGGAGAGACAAAGAAATAAACCTTCAGCAGATGGAAAGAAGGAATCTCCAGAAAGAGTACAAAATGAAATAGAGGCAAGCACACTCTCAGACATGGAATTCAAAATAATGATGATAGAGAAGCTCAATAAGCTATGGGAGTTGAAAGAAAACTACAAACAACTCCAGAGGAACTATGAAGAAATTCAGGGGAACTATAAAAAACTCCAGGAAAGGTACAAGGAACTTACTGAGAACTACACCAGCATTAAAAATGACATAGAAACCATTAATAAGAGCCAGGAGGAAATGGAGAATACAATTTTTGAATTGAACACAGTAGAAGGAACCTAAAGCAGGCTAGAGAAGGCAGAGCATCGGATCAACAAGCTGGAGGCCAATGTAGAAACAATTCCCAGGCAGTGCAACAAAATGTAAAAAGGCTGAGAAAGAATGAAAAGGTTTTAAGAGAGCTGCAAGACAACATGAAATGTAATAACATCTGTATCATATGGATACCAGAAGGAGAAGAGGAGGAGCAAGGGATAGAAAACCTGTTTGAAAAAGTAATGACAGACAACTTCCCTAACTTGAGGAGAGAAAATGTCATGCAAACTCAGAAAGCACAGAGGGTCCCAAGGAAGATGAACCCAAACATGCCCACTCCAACACACATCATCATGAAAGTGGCAAATTTCAAAGACATGGAGAGAAACCTAAAAGCAGCAAGAGAGAAACAGCTGATAACATACCAGGGTACTCCTATAAGGTTGTTGTATTTCTCAACAGAAATGCAAAAAGCCAGAAGAGAATGGCAAAAAGTATTTCAAGCCATGAAAAACAAAGGCCTGCAACCAAGAATACTCTACCCAGCAAGGCTCTCATTCAAAATGGAAGATGAAATAAGGAGTTTCCTAGACAAAAGAAGTCTAAAAGAATACATCTCCACCAAACCAGCATTGCAAGAGATGCTAAAGGGTCCTCTTTGAGAAGATGAAGAAACAGAGAGATAGACAGGAACACAGGTACAAAGGTAAAATGATTAAATACACCAATCAAAAGACATAGGGCAGCTAAATGGTTAAGAACCAACTTTAACTTATGAATACTTTAAAGTGATCTTATTATAGATTTTAATAAATAAGGTATAATTTTGTATATTACTTGTATCTGCAATACTGCAGGTTAAGTTTTCTTAGATTGGAATCATGTTACAATATGGAAAAATCAGGTTACTTGCAATAACTCAGAAAAATCAAATGCAGTAAAGGAAGAAGAAAAAAGTAAGAAAGTGTGGATGTATACTACATAGAAGGCATGCTATCTTTCTTATTTATTGTTACAAAATATGTGCTTTTTTGTGGGTGTGTAATATATACATTTTGTTTTCAAGTTATATTTTAAATATCAACCAACTGGTCATAGTGTGTTGTGAAATCAGTCAATCTTTAGGTTAGAAAAGATGCTGAGAATGAAGACCAATTTGGGGAAGTTGCAAACTACTAAACTATATGATTCGTGTACAAAGACAATATATATTCTCATATTAGCATGTAAATTAGATGAGATTCCTTTCAACTAAATCATGAAAATATACATTTTCAGTTATGAAGGTCCCCAAACTGGGAATGCTTGGGAGAAGGAATGAATGCTATAGTGATCTTTATTATTAAAATGTGAAGATACCTAATTTCTACCTCAACAGACTCTTTAATAGTTCAGGGGTTAATTTAGGACCATATAGGAAGTCAACCACAAGTTCAAAAAATAGCTAGAATACTATTCTACAAAATTATTTAAATCCTAGGGAATTTTTTTTTTTTACCTCAATTTAGTAGACATAATAATTTCTACTCTGGGGACTGGCTGAGCACTGCAAGTGCCATTATTTCTGAAGGCTTCAACTTGTAAAATACATGTAGAGGAAAAACAGAGGGTATTGAAAGAAGTAAGACCTATGTACAGACTAAATAAATAAATAAATAAATCTACAATTTAGATGGAAAGCTCCAAAAAAGAATAAGATGTAGTTCCAGCAGCTTAAAATAAACTTGAGTTGTATTATTGGAGTGGGGAGGATCTCACTCAAAAACCAAATTCATTTTTTACTGTGGGTTTGGCACTGTCTCTAGGATAACTTTCACAAAAGTGAGTTCTGCAATACACCATTCCTGTGATGTATTTCACAAAAATAGCATTCCAGAGTAAAATAAGTATTAAAGAAGAAAAAAATATCTGCTTAATTTTGCTGTAATATATCTAAAATATTATATTTTAACATGTAATAATTATGTAAGCTATTGGCATATTTAAAAAATTTTATATTAACACTTCAAAATCCAGTATGTACTTTAAATATGTGTGAAAATATGTATTTGTGTAAAAATATGTATTTGTGTAAATCCATTTTTGCATGTGTTTGGTAATATTGCAATCCATACTACTTAAAAGAGTAATTCTTTAAACAAATGAATTAATGTAGTCATTTTGGAATAATGAAAAGAAAACTTTGTATTTATATGATTTGAGAAGCTGACAGAAGGCAGTAATTAAATGGTGAATTTTCTGGATGTGAAAGGGAAAAAGAAAAAGTACACATTGGTGGTTACAGAATAGACTGGGGGATGTTAGGAAGAACAAAGGAAATAGAGAAGACAGAACTTATATGCATGACACATGGACATGAACTAAGAGGGGTATTGTTGGAGGAAATTGGGTACTGGATGGAGGGGGTGGAGGGGGCAAAGGGGGAAAATTGGGACAACTGTAATAGCAAATTAGGTAAAACATATTAAAAAAAGAAATGTTACCATTGTCATTGACAAATGAAGAGAGACTTTAAGGTTCAAGTACTCTTCTAGTGCTCTGAGAACCCCAAGAACTCATCATTGCTAGTGTCAGAATTTATAAAGCTCCATTGTCCACTATCACTGGTATCACTTTCTTTGCTATCTTCCTATCTTCACTTTTATCTAAGGCATTGCTAATGCCACATTTTTTGAATGACTGTACAATGGTTTCATCCTTCACTGAGTGTCATGATATTTTCATCCATTCACAAACTTGAATGATAGTAGGCCTCTTCATTCATCCAGTAGGTGCCAGATGATGATTACCAGCAGCCATTCATTTGTTCCACTCTTCCTGCATAAGGACTTTAAATGATTTGTTGATGGAAACATCAAGAGGTTGCAACTGGCTGGTAAGAACCCCAGGAATTACAGCTAGATTAGTCTTCACTTCTTTCAAGCTCTTTTTTTGTAGTTTTGCTAATATGTACTCTAAACTGGTCAAGCACAAATAAGCCTCGTATCCGTTATTAATCTCAGCTGATTCCACAGCTCATTGGTTGTAGCTGGGAGTGACAAAAGGCTCTCTGCACTCTTCTAGGTCCTGGGTGATGGGCAGAGGTGGATGGCAACTGACCAGACACCCTGAGATTCAACAGTAAAGTGGGACTTTTAAGCATCCCCAGGGGTTTCGTGTGGGCCTACTGATTCCTTTTCTAACAGCTGTTGCCACTGCTGATGGGTCAGTAATACACATCACGGTCTGTGATGCAATATTTGCTCCAAAAGATGCACAGACATTTCCCCCTAGCCCCACTTTTGGGGAAAAAAGAGTGCCTCTTATGGAGCGAAAAATATAATACATTACCAACATTCTTTCTAAAGTGCAAGCTTAAATATGGCTTTCCTTTCTCAAAATATTTTCTTAGTATTCCATTGCCTACAAAGGGAAGAAAAATACCTTAACACAAATTACAAATATCCCTATAATTAGACCACAAACTATAATTCCAACCCAATCTTCATTAATCAGCAACCACTTTATACTAGAACTGAATATTTATTTTCTTTTTTTGTTTATTAATTTGTAACTTCATGAATTTTTCAATAACTTTATTGTCCCTAATTTTTGTAATTTGGTAGGTATTACAAATACAAGACATGTACTTTCCTACATATTCCAAATTTTCTTTTAACGTGTACTTTATAATCATGAAAAAGACATTAAAAACCTATGCATAATGATTAAAACAGTCAAGAAACAGACAACTAGCATAAAGTATGTTAAGTGTTAAGACAGAATTAAGCATAGCAAACTGGAGATGCTTAGAGGTCAGGAGCCAAATACAGACTGATGACTGGGCAGATGTTGACAAATCAATATAGAATGAGATGGCACCTGATTATACTGATGTGAAAATGGAGAGATCCAGTATTTGGAGACCCATTGATGGTGAAATGGCCCTGAGAATGTAAGAAAGAAGTGGTTATCCATGTAGGAGGAGGAGGCAATACTTTTTCCATTGTGACAACAGTGAGGAAAGATGAATATTATATAAGTTAGAACAGTTCTTGGCTCAATTAAGATGAACTCAATTAGCAAGAATTTGAGCATTAATAATATTTAATTGTCTCATGTACTGAAAGTTCTAGGTGTAGATATTTCAGAGTTAGAAAAAAATTAACAATGTTGTTAGGGACTCAAACTGCTGTCTTTCTGAACTACCAGCTGGATTTCCCATCTTGAGCATTATTGTCTTGAATATTCAACCTTTTTAGTTTATGCTGCAGTTATCAATAATGTGCAAATTTCAGTGGCTTAAAGTAATAAAGGTTTATCTTTCACTCACATTATGTTGTCCTTAGGTTTTCATTTTATTATAAGCTTGAGAAATAGGCACCATCTGAAACATGTTATTCTCATTAGAGAAGGAAAAAGGGCAGGGTTGAATCAAAGAATGGTTCTCAAAGATCACATTGGATATGGCATATGCCCTGTTCCATTGACCATACCTAAACATCAAGGGTGAACAAATATTCACTGCATTGCAAGTGACATGGCAATCAGCACAAATACTATTCTTTAATAGGAGGACAATAGATAATTGGGTGTATCAGTATAATCTATCACCCCTTTTAAAGATTGCAAAATGATTGCATAGTATTACTTTTTGTAGCCAGGATCAGAATCTAAATAAGGAGCCAATTTTCTTCCCATACTTGTTTATGTCATGAAGTAATATGCATTTGCAATGAATGGATGAATAATGCCATAGTTTGGTGCTATTTTCATTAATATATCAACAAAGGTTTTTCTAAAAAATGTGTCATAAAATGTAATACGAGCCCTGGCTGGTAGCACAGTGGATATGGTGCTGGCCTGTGATCCCAGAGGTTGCTGGTTCGATTTCCAGCCAGGGCATATAACCAGGTTGCCAGCCAGGTCTCCAGCCAGGTTCATGGCTGGAGGCAGGTGAAAGGCAACCATACATTGATATCTCTCCCTTTCTGCCTCTCTCCCTTCCCCTCTCTCTAAAAATAATAAATAAAATTAAAAAAATGCAATATGATTTCAATACAACAAAGTTCCGAGAAAATATGGAAGACAAAGAAATATTTATTATTTACTGACTAAATGTCTTTAGAATCTATTTGTGACAATTTCCAAAGCAGAACAATAATTACATTCTTCCAGGTCCTACTCAATTTTCAGTGCACCTTTTCCCCATAGTCAGTCATTGTTGAGTTTTCTAGAAATATACAATTCATCAATACCTCTTTGGCCTTAAATTTTAGAGTAAGGACTAGTCTAATTTGTGAATCTTTTTCTATACAATCTGAAGATATAAAATTATATATATTTTCCCCTAAATATTCTGGAACTTTTCCAGTAAAATCACACTGTTAACTCCATGATGTCGTAAGTAAGCCTGAAATATTAAAATGGAGGAGTGTCCATTAGAGAAACTTCATGACTTCTTTAAGCCATTTCACATGGAATGTTTTGTTTGAGGGTATATCACTGTTATTTTTGGAAAAAATCATTATATTTCAATTATAACATATGAAGAATATCTTAGAATTATTAATATGAACATTAAATATAAACCCTCTTGGAGCCTGTTATGGATTTTGAGTCTGAGAACTATGAAAGTGTATTCAACACATGCTGGCCTATTGGACATACTTGGCAAGTGCCCTTCCATTCTACACTGACCTTTATTGAGAAAGGGAGCTCTTGTTTTAGCCTCTGGTAGATATGAAAAGTCTGTGTTTGATCAGATCTTGAAAGAGGGTTAGGGTTAAGATTCAAGCCCCTTTATTAAAAAGGGGTTGGGATATCCAATGGATGCAAAAAATAAAAATTCACAAAATATTTGATTATAGGGGAAAAATTTCAAGACACCTAGCAATGTTAGTTGAAGTAATTTTAAGTCAAAACAATGATGATGCTTAAGTCCTTCCCTCCTACAAATTTGTAGCAACTTGGATAAAATCTAGTGTTGAAAGGTAGAGAATTAAGATATTTTCAGTTCATATGTATTCAGTTTTCTAGACTACTCCACAGCATTCTCAATGTACTCTGCCACTTCTAAGCATATGAGCCAGAAGAGTTAAATTTTTTCTTCCAGGAGTAAATGCCAAGAGGTTCCAGCAAAGAATATTAGTAATATTTTTAAAAAGATTGTTGTGAAGTATTTCCAAGTGGGGAAGATTTAAAATCTTATAACCAAACCCAGATGTACACTTATACAACCAATTTTTTTCTTTTACAATGAAAGGAAGTAAGAATCACTGAAATCCATAGCTGACCATAAAATCCCTAATTTTAGTTTATTTAATTACCTTGCTTTTACAATTATTTTACCAGAACTGTTCAATATCAGTGCACAAGAATGATAAATTTTATATTTTTCTTTTTAAAAACATTTTTATTTTCAGTTACAATTGAAATTCAATATTATATTGCTTTCAGGTGTACAAAATAGTGGTTAGACATTTATATAACATACAAAGTGATCCCCTGTTAAGTCTTGCACCCACCTGAGAGTATGTATGATTATTGCAATATTACTGACTATATTCTCTAAGCTGTACTTTATATCCCTGAATATTTTTAACTGACAACTTGTACTTCTTAATTGCTTCATCATTTTTACTCAGACCTTCAACCCCACTCACATCTGGCAACCAGATTTGTCCCATTTCTATTTGTTTGCTCCTGTCTTGCCTGTTCATTTATTTTGTTTAGGTTCCACATATACGTGAAATCATGGTATTTGTCATTTTTCTGTCTAACCTACTTCACCTATTTCAGTGCTCTCTAGGTTCATCCAAATTGTTGCAAATAGTTAAGACTTTATTCTTTTCTATAGTTGAATAATATTCCACTGCATATATGTACCACATCTTTATTCATTCATTTTTTTTCTGTCTTTTCAGCTTTATTATTTTTTAAATTTTATTGTTGTTGTATTACATCCATCCCCTTTTTCCTCCACTCCATCCCCCTCCCCTCCCACCCATTTCCCCCAAAGTCAATACCACCTGTTGTCCATGTCCATGGTTCCTTTATACTAGGTTCTTGTCTAAGCTGCTCCCCTTCTTTGCCTCTAACTCCCCCTCCCCCCAACCCCTTTCCCCCTGACCACTGAAGGTCTATTCCTTGTATTCATATACTTGGTTCTCTTTTGCTTGTTGTTAGTTTTGCTCATTAATGTCCCATAACGGGTGAGATCATATGATATTTGTCCTTCACTGACTGGCTTATTTCACTAAGCATAATACTCTCCAGTTCCATCCATGTTGTTGCAAAGGGTACAAGTTCCTTCTTTCTTTGTGCTATATAGAATTCCATTGTGTAAATGGACCAAAGTTTTTTGATGCAATCATCCACTGATGGGCACTTAGGCTGTTTCCAGCACTTGGCTATTGTAAATAGTGCCTCTATGAACATAGGTGTGCATAGGTTCTTATGAATTTGTGTTTCAGGATTCTTTGGGTATAGTCCAAGTAGTGGAATTGCTGGATCAAAAGGCAGTTCCATTTATAGTTTTTTAAGGAAACACCATACTGTTTTCCACAGTGGCTGAACCAGGCTACATTCCCACCAATAGTGAACGAGGGTTCCCTTTGCCCAGCATCCTCGCCAACATTTGTTGTTTGTTGATTTGCTGATGATTGCCATTCTGACAGGTGTGAGATGGTATCTTATTGTAGTTTTAATTTGCATCTCTCTGATGACTAGTGATGTTGAGCATTCTTTTGTATGCCTCTGGACCCTTTGTATATCTTCCTCAGTGAGTTGTCTGTTCAGGTCCTTTGCCCATTTTTTAATTGGGCTGTCTGTCTCCCTGGTGTTGAGTTCTTTATATATTTTGGAGATCAGACCCTTGTCTGGCAATTATGTTTTCCCATACAGTTGGTTCCCTTTGAATTTTGCTGATCTTTTCTTTAGCTGAACAGAAACTTTTCAATTTGATATAGTCCCATTTGTTGATTCATTCTTTTATTTCCTTTGCCCTTCATGAAGTATCAGTATGCAACATATTTTTGCGTAGGATATCCAAAAGTTTACTGCCTATATTTTTCTCCAGGACCTTTATGGTGGCACTGCCTATGCTTAAATCCTTTATCCATCTTGAGATTATTTTGGTGTATGGTGTAAGTTGGTGGTCTAGTTTTATCTTTTTGCATGTTGCTGTCCAGTTCTCCCAACACCATTTGTTGAAGAGACTGTTTTGACTCTATTGGATGTTCCTTCCCCCTTGGTCAAATATTAGTTGACCATAGAATCCTGGGTTAATTTCTGGGCTCTCTATTCTGTTCCATTGATCTATATGTCTATTCTTATGCCAGCACTATGCTGTTTTGATGACAGTAGCTTTGTAGTATTGTTTGAAGTCTGGTATTGTGATTCCTCCTACCTTGTTCTTCTTTCTCAAGATTGTGGTGGCTATTTGTGGGCGTTTTTGGTTCCATATAAATTTTTGAAGTATTTTTTCTATTTCTGTGAAGTCTGTCATTGGCATTTTAATTGGGATTTCATTCAATATGTAGATTGCTTTCGGTACTATGGACATTTTAATGATGTTAATTCTTCCAATCTATGAACATGGTATATGCTTCCATTTATTTGTGTCTTCCTTGATTTCTTTCTTCATTGTTCTGTAGTTTTCTGAGGACAGGTCTTTTACCTCCTTAGTTAAGTTGATTCCTAGGTACTTTATTTTTCTTGTTGCTATGGTAAGTGGGATTTGTTTTTTCACTTCTATTTCTGTTTTTTCCTTATTGGTATACAAAAATGTTTTTGATCTCTGGATATTGACTTTATACCCAGCTATTTTGCTAAATTTGCTTATTAGATTGAGTAAATTTTTGGTGGAGCCCATCGGGTTTTGTATGTACACTATCATATCATCTGCAAATAATGACAGTTTGACTTCCTCCTTTCCAATTTGGATACATTTGATTCCTTTTTCTTCTCTGATGGCTATAGCTAAAACTTCCAAGACAATGTTGAATAGAAGTGGAGAAAGTGGACAGCCTTGTCTCATTCCTGATCTTAGGGGGAAAGCTTTCAGTTTTTGTTCATTAAGTATGATGTTGGCTTCAGGTTTCTCATAGATGGCCCTTATGATGTTGAGGTATGCTCCCCCTATTACCATTTTGCTGAGGGTTTTTATCATAAATGGTTGCTGCACTTTATCAAATGCTTTTTCAGCATCTATTGATATGATCATATGGTTTTTATCTTTCAATTTGTTGATGTGGTGTATTACATTGATTGATTTACAAATGTTGTACCATCCTTGCATCCCTGGGATGAAGCCCAGTTGATCATGGTGTATGATCTTTGTAATATACTGCTGAATCCGGTTGGCCAATATTTTGTTGAAATTTTAGCATCTATGTTCATCAGCAATATTGGCCTGCAGCTTTCTTTCTTAGTAGTATCTTGCCCTGGTTTTGGGATTAGAATAATATTGGCCTCATAGAACGAGTTTGGGAGTCTTCCCTCTTCCTGAATTTTTTGGTATAGTTTGAGGAGGATAGGAGTTAGTTCTTCTTTAAATGTTTGGTAAAATTCACCTGTGTATCCATCCAGTCCGGGGCTTTTGTGCTTTGGAAGATTTTGGATTACTTCTTTAATTTCACTAGTTGTTATTGGCCTATTCAGACTTTCTGCCTCTTCTGGGTTCAGTTTTGGTAGATTATACATTTCCAGAAGTGTGTCCGTTTCATCCAGGTGGTAATATTTCTTGTCATAGAGTTATTTGTAGTAATTTCTTACAATCTTTTGTATTTCTGAGGTATCAGTTGTGATTTCCCCTCTTTCAGTTCTGATTCTGTTTATTTGGGTCCTCTCTCTCTTTTTCTTGATGAGTCTGGATAAGGGCTTGTCAATTTTGTTTATTTTTTCAAAGAACCAGCTCCTGGACCTGTTGATTCTTCAAACTGTAGTTTGAGTCTCTGATTTATTTAGTTCTGCTCTGATCTTGATGATTTCCTTCCTTCTACTTGCTCTGGGCTTTGTTTTTTGTTGCTCCTCTAGTTCTTGCAGCTTTGTGGTTAGGTCGTTTTTATAGACTTCTTCTAACCTTTTTTGGAAGGCCTGTATTGCTATAAATTTCCCCCCGAGAACTGTCTTTGCTGTATCCCATAGGTTTTGAGCTGTTGTGTGTTCATTGTCATTTGTTTCCAGGAACTTTTTGATTTCATCTTTGATCTCATTGTTGACCCCTTCATTGCTTTATAGCATGTTATTCAGTCTCCATGAGTTAGAGAATTTTTGGGTTTTTCCCTTGAATTTGGTTTCTAGTTTCAAGGCATTGTGATCTGAGAAGATACTTTGTATGATTTCAATTTTCCTGTATTTGTGGAGGCTTGTCTTGTGACATACCATGTGGTCTATCTTGGAGAATGATCCATGTACATTTGAAAAGAATGTGTGTTTTGCTTCTTTGGGGTAAAAGACTCTGTATACATCAGTTAGGTCCATTTCCTCTAGAGTGTTGTTCAATGCCACAAAATCTCTTGGGATATTTTGTTTGGAAGATTTGTCCATTATTGATAGTGGGGTATTAAAATCCCCTACTATAAGTGTGTTGCTGTCTGTGTCTTTCTTAAAGTCTTCCAAGATTTTCCTTATATATTTCGGAGATCCTATGTTGGGTGCATACGTGTTTATCAGAGTTATTTTTTCTTGATGGATTGTTCCCTTAAGTATTATGAAATGTCCATCTTTGTCCCTTTTTATGTCCTTCATTATAAAATCTATTTTATCTGAAATCAGTATTGCTACTCCAGCTTTTTTTTCATGTCCATTTGCTTGATATATAGTTTTCCATCCCTTCACTCTCAATCTGTGTCGATCTTTTGTTCTGAGGTGGGTCTCTTGA
>PVIW01015681.1:0-18979 GCA_004026585.1 Noctilio leporinus | reverse complement strand
AAATATCATATGATCTCACCCATTACAGGACAATAATGAACAAAACTAACAACAAGCAAAACAGAACCAAGTATATGAATACAGTGAATAGGCCTTCAGTGGTCAGGGGGAAAGGGGTTGGGGGGAGGGGGGAGGCAGAGGCAAGGAAGGGGAGCAGCTTAGACAAGAACCTAGTATAAAGGAACCATGGACATGGACAACAGGTGCGATTGACTTTGAGGGGAATGGGTGGGTGGGGAGGAGGACAGAAGGGAGCAAAAAGAGGATGGATGTAATACTACAACAATAAAATTAAAAACAAACAAACAAACAAAAAACCAAAAAAAAAAAAAAAAAAAAGCTAACCAAAATAAGACCCGTTTTGGGGTCTTGAGTCTAAATGCCCAGCAGAATGGCTAGGTAGAAAAGACAGGCTGCCCATCATCTTTGAGTTTGCAAGCATTTTCATGCATCAAGCAGGGGGAAGTGGGAAGAAAGATATAAGCCATATATATGAATTTACAGTAGTTGTAATAAAGTGGGTGGGGGAAGGTGAAGTGGGGTTGGCTCTGGGATAGGCACAGTCCGCGTAAAGAAATGTACACCCTGTACGTTAGCTGTGGGCAGCAGTTGGAAAGCCCATATGTGTAAACAATTGAGGCTCAATTAAACTGTTGAAAATATCCCCTTGGAAATTAATCCAACATTCCCACAGGCAATGGGAGGAATGTGAGCAGTCTCTTGTTGGCTGGCTGATTAAGATCACTGGGGAAAATTGGGACAGGCCATAAAAGGAGTTGCTGAGGCAATGGAAGGCAGTCTAGGATGGGACTGGCTGAGAAGCGGATGCCTCCAGAGCCAATGGAAGTACAAAGAGGGCGGGCTCTTTGGCTCAAGAACTTTCCTGGCTTCTGACTGACGGGTGCTCTCTCAGTGTTTGTAAACTAACCCTACAGAAACTAACAGGGGAATGATAGGAGAACTCAGGCATTAGAGGCATTAATTGATAGGCTTAAGTGATTGCTTTTGAATAATAAATGCCTTCCTTTATCACCAAACCTTTGCCTCTAGAATTTTGCTCAGAGATTGGCAACCAGCAGTGGAACCCCAACTTCCTGTTCAGATGGCTACCCACCATTAAAAGACTAACAATTGTATCTCTCACTCTCTGGTCACTATGATTTAATTCAGAACATCTCAGAATTTTCTTATCAGATGTTAGCGGCAGCTTAGGTGGCGGATGCATCTCTTACCTTTAGAGAGTTAGGTTATTCCAATTTTTCACTATCATAAACAGAACAAAGAAAGAATGATTGACTAAAAATAAAGTTGAGACCCTGGCTGGTGGTTCAGTGGATAGGAGCCAGCCTGCGAACCCAAAGGACACTGGTTTGATTCCCCAGCCAGGGCACATAACCAGGTTGCAAGCCAGGTCTCCACCAGATCCGTAGCTGGAGGAAGGTGAAAGGCAATCACACATTGATGTTTCTCTCCCTCTCTGCCTCTCTCCCTTCCCCTCTCTCTAAAAATAATAAATAAAATCTTTTAAAAAAGTTGAATTTTACTTTTTAATGTTAATTAAAAAAACGTATTGTTATTGTTCTATTACAGTTGTCCTACCAATATTTTCCTCCTTTGCTCTCCTTTACCCAGCCCACCTCCTGCTTCCACAATCTTCACCCTATTGTCCATATCATGGGTCATTCATACATGTTGTTTGACTAATCCCTTCCCCTTCTTTCCACCATTACTCCCTACCTTTTCCCCTCTGGTCGCTGTCAGTCTGTTCCTTATTTCCATGCCTCTGGTCCTATTTTGCTCATTTGTTTGTTCTGTTCATTAAGTTCCTCTTATAGGTGAGATCATATGGTAATTGTCTATCACCACCTGGTTTATTTCACTTAATAATACTCTCCAGTTCCAACCATGCTGTTGTGAAAGGTAGGAGCTCTTTCTTTCTGCTGTGTAGTATTCCATTGTGTAAATGTACCAAAGTTTTTTGATCCAATCATCCACTGATGGGCACTTACACTGCATTTGCTTCTGGGCTCTCTATTTTGTTCTATTGATCGATGTGTCTATTCTTATGCCAGTATCAGACTGTTTTGATTACAGTGACCTTGTAGTATAGTTGACATTTGGTATTGTGATTCCTCCTACCTTTCTTCTTTTTCAAGATTGCTAAGATTTCTGTGGCTATTCATGGGTGTTTTTGGCTCCATATAAATTTTTGAAGTATTTTTTCTATTTCTGTGAAGTATGTCATTGGTATTTTAATTGGGATTGCATTGAATCTATAGATTGCTTTGGGTAGTATGGACTTTTTTTTTTTAAAAGATTTTATTTCATTATTTTTAGAAAGAGGGGAAGGGAGAGAGGCAGAGAGGGAGAGAGACATTAATGTATGGTTGCATTTCACCTGCCTTCAGCCACAGACCTGACTGGAGACCTGGTTTGCAACTTGGTTATGTGCCCTGGCTGGGGAATCGAACCTGCGACCTTTGGGTTCGCAGGCCAGCACCTTATCCACTGTGCTACCAGCCAGGGCGAGTATGGACATTTTAATGATGTTAATTCTTCCCATCCATGAACATGGTATATGCTTTCATTTATTTATATCTTCCTTAATTTCTTTCTTCAGTGTTGTACTCCAGTATTGAGTACAGGTCTTTTATCTCCTTGGTTAAATTTATTCCTAAGTACTTTATTTTTCTTGTTGCTATGATAAATGGGATTTGTTTTCTCGCTTCTATCTCTAATGTTTCATTATTGATGTACAAAAATGCCTTTGATTTCTGAATATTGACTTTATATCCAGCTATTTTGCTAAATTTGCCTATTAGGTTGAGTAGTTTCATTTCTTTTCTATTTTTTTAAATATTTTTATTTATTTTTATTTATTTTGTTTTTTAAGATTTTATTTGTTATTTTTAGAGAAAGGGATAGGGAGAGAGACATCAGTGTATGGTTGCCTTTCACCTGCCTCCAGCTAGAGCTGGCTGGAGACCTGGCCTGCAACCTGACTGGGGAATTGAACCAGTGACCTCTGGGTTTGTAGGCTGGTGCCTTATCTACTGTGCCACTAGCCAGGGTGTATTTATTATTTTTCAAGAGAGGAGAAGGGAGAGAAGCAGGGAGGGAGAGAAACATCAATGTATGGTTGCCTTTCATCTGCCTCCAGCTATGGACCTGGCTGGAGATCTGGCTTGAAACCTGGTTATGTGCCTTGGCTGGGGAATTGAACCAGTGACCTTTGGGTTCCCAGGCTGATGCCTTATCCACTGGCCACTAGCAGGGCCTAGGTTGAGTAGTTTCTTTGTGAAGTCTATTGTGTTTTCTATGTACACTATCATGTCATCTGTAAATAATGACAAATTTACTTTCTCCTTTCCAATTCGGGTGACTTGAATTCCTTTTTCTTGTCTGATCACTATGGCTAGGACTTCCAAAATAATGTTGAATAGAAGTGGAGTGAGTGGACAGCCTTGTCTTGTTCCTGGTCTTAGGGGGAAAGCTTTTAGTTTTTGCCCATTAAGTATGATGTTGGCTGCAGGTTTCTTGTTTAAGGCCTTTATTATGTTGAGGTATGCTCCCTTCTATTTCCATTTTACTGAGCATTTTTATCATAAATGGGTGCTGTCTTTTATCAAATGCTTTCTCAGCATCTATTGATATGATCATATTTTTTTGTCTTTAATTATATTTATGTGGTGTATTACACCACATAAGTGTATACGTTTATTGATTTGTGAGTAATATGCCATCCTTGCATCCTGGGCTCAATCCCACATGATCATGGTATATGATCTTTTTAATGTATTGATAGATCTGGTTTGTCAATATTTAGTTGAGGATTTTAGCATCAATGTTCATTAGTGATATTGGCTTGTAGTTTTCCTTCTTTGTTGTGCCTTTACTTGGAATTTGGATAACATTGGCCTCATAGAAAGAGTTTGGGAATTTTCTCTCTTCTTGGATTTTTTGGAATAGTTTGAGAAGGATAGGAGTTAGTTCTTCCCTAAATGTTGGGAAGTGTTTGGTTAAATTCACCTGTGTAGCCATCCAGTCTGGGCTCTTGTGCACTGGGAGTTTTTAGATTACTGCTTCAATTTCAGTAGTTGTTATCTGTCTATTTAGGCTTTCTGCTTCTTTTTGATTCAGTTTTGGAAGATTACATGTTTCCAAAAATTTATCCATTTCACCTAGGTTGTCAAATTTCTTGTCATATAGTTGTTTGTAGTAATTTCTTACTATCCTTTGTATTTCTGTGGTATCAGTTTCTCTGTCATTTCTGATTTTGTTTATTTGGGTCCTCTCTCTTTTTTTTTCTTGATGAGTCTGGTTAAAGAATGTCAGTTTTGTTTATTTTTTTCAAAGAAACAGCTCCTGGATTTATTGATCATTTGAATTGTTCTTTTTTAGTCTCTATGTCATTTAATTCTGCCCTGATCTTGATAATTTCCTTCTTTCTACTTACTCTGAGCTTTGTTTGTTGTTGATCCTCTAGTTCTTGTAGCTTTATGGTTAGGTTGTTTTTATGAGCTTCTTCTAACCTTTTTAGGTAGGCCTGTATTGCTATGTACTTCTTTCTGAGGACTGCCATTGCTGTGTCCCATAAGTTTAAAAATTTTTTAATTAAAAAAATTTTTTTTTAATTTAAAATTTTATTGTTGTGGTATTACATTCATCCCCCTTTTGCTCCACTCTGTCCCCCTCCCCACCCACCCATTCCCCCCAAAGTCAATCCCACCTGTTGTCCATGTCCATGGTTCCTTTATACTAGGTTGTGTCCCATAAGTTTTGAGCTGTTGTGTGTTCATTTTCATTTGTTTCCACAAACTTTTTGATTTCTTCTTTGATCTCATTGTTTACCCATTCATTACCTAATAGCATATTATTCAGTCTCCATGAATTAAATTTATTTTTCTTGAGGTTGATTTCAGGCTGTCGTGATCTTAGAAGATGCTTGGTATGATTTCAATTTTCTTGAACTGGTGCAGGCTTGTTTTGTGTCCTACCCTGTGATCTATCTTGAAGAATGTTTCATGAGCATTTGAAAAGAATATGTATTTTGCTTCTTTGGGCAAAAGTTCTGTACATATCAGTTAAGTCTGTTTCTATCTAGAGTATTTTTCAGGGCCACAGTATCATTGTTGTGTTTTTTTTTTTTTTTTTGCTTGGAAGATCTGTCCATTGTTGATAGTGGGGTATTAAATTCTCCTACTACTATTGGTATTCTTTTTGAAGTCCTGCAAGATTTTCTTTATATATTTGAGTGCTCCTATGTTGGGTGCATATATGTTTACAAGGGTTGTATCTTCTTGATGGATTGTTCCCTTAAGTATTATGAAATGTCCTTCTTTATCTCTTTTTTTTTTGGCCTTCATTGTGAAATCTATTTTGTCTAATATAAGTATTGCTACCCCACTCTTTTTTTCATGTCCATTTACTTGAAATGTATCTTTCTATCCCTTCACTTTCAGTCTGTGTCAATCTTTTGTTCTGAGGTGGGTCTCTCGCTCTTTCTCTCTCTCTTTTTTCCCTAAAGATTTCATTCATTATTTCCAGAGAAAGGGGAAGGGAGAGAGGCAGAGAGGGAGAGAAACATCAATATATGGTTGCCTTTCATCTGCCTCCAGCTGAGGACCTGGCTGAAGACCTGGCTTGTAACCTGGTTATGTGCCCTGACTGGGAATTGAACCGGTGACCCTCGGGTTCTCAGGCTGGTGCCAATCCACTGAACCATACCAGCTAGGTGCCACTCTATTTTAAATCCCATTTGACGTAATGTGTAGCAGTTTTTCTAGGGTTCTCCTTTCCTTTTGGTGATGGACTTTTTCTTTTTCTCCCCATTTTAGGTGACTCTTCTTGTTTGTTTTTTCTTCATAATTTGGGCTGTTTTGAGTTCCTGTCTTTGTGGTATGACCTTCTGTCATGTAGAGGTGCACTTTCTTTACTTCTTGAATCTACCTCTAGAGATGTCAACTCATGTCCCAGTCTGGGCCTAGCCTGCTGGAACCAACCAGAGATCCACTGTCCTGGTCTGTGTCCTTCAGTTTTTAATCCAATTAATCTGCGATTAGCTGTCAGGTGAATGAACCTGTGGGTGGGAAAGATTAATTCAGTGTTAATCAAATCAGTCTGTGATCAGTGGTCTGGTTTAGGCACTGCTGGGTAGGGCAGATTAATTTTATTTTTAATCCAATTAATCTGTGTTCAGCTATCAGGCTCTGGCACCACTGGGAGGGGCAGATTGATTCCTATGGGTGGGACTATGACGTCCTCTAAGGCAGACATCACTCCCAGTGTAGTCTGCCTGTGATATGGGGGAGCAACCCTGCCGGCAGCTCCTTCATTTCTCTCCTCAGAGCCACCACTCTGAACTCTTCTTAAGCATCTCTAGTCCACTCTGCCCTCCCTTTGCTGGACCCCAGAGTAAGTAGATGCCAATGTATTTTCATGTGTGGTCACTTTATTTATTTAAAAGATTTTATTTATTATTCTTTGAGAAAGGGAAAGGGTGAGAAGCAGAGAGAGAGAAAGATATCAATGTATGATTGCCTTTCACCTGCCTGTAGCTATGGACCTGGCTGGAGATCTGGCTTGCAACCTGCTTGGGTGCCCTGGCTGGGGAATCGAACCAGCATCCTTTGGGTTCGCAGGTTGGTGCCTTATCCACTGTGTCCCCAGCTAGGGCTTATGTGTGGTCACTTTAGTAATTCTCTGCCTTTAGTTACTTCAGGCTAGCAAACCTGGAGGGTTTTTGCTTTTCACAGCTGGATGCTATTTTATTCTAAGCTTTGTTGCTGTAGGCTGGGAAGCCCTGCTGGGGGTTTGGAACGCATGCTTCTGAGGTGGAACCCTGGCTTGAGTCCCTTCAGGTGCTGCCTATGGGAGCCCAGCTAGCCCTCTCACATCTCCACAATTCCTATCAGTCACATTGTGATGAAGTGGCCTCATCTGTTTTATCCTTGGTTATAAGGCTTCTCTCTAGCTGGTGTTCTATTGATTATTCCAGATGATTTTTCCCCAACTAAGTTATAATTCTAGATTGGCCCCAGGAGGAGATTGGTCTAGCTCCAGTTCCTCCTCCGCCATCTTGGTTCATTCATTGTGATTTTAATTTTCATCTCTCTGATGGCTAGTGATGTTGAGCATCTTTTCATATGCCTATGAGCCCTCTGTATATTCTTCTTGGAGAAGTGTCTGTTCAGGACCTTTGCCCATTTAAAAATTCGATTGTTTGCCTTCCTGGTATTGAATGGTATGAGTTCTTTATATATTTTGGATATCAAACCCTTGTGTGATGTATTCTTGGCAAATATGTTTTCCTATACACTTGGTTCTCTGTTCATTTTGCTGATGTTTTGTTTAGCTGTGCAGAACATTTTAGTTTGATGTTGTCCCCTTTGTTTATTTTTTCCTTTATTTTCCTTGCCCTGGAAGATATATTGGTGAAAATACTGCTGCATGGGATATCTGAATTTTTTCTGTCTGTGCTTTCCTCTAGGACTTTCATGGTGTCACAACTTATATTTAAGTCTTTTATCTATCTTGAGTTTATTCTGGTGCATGGTGTAAGATGGTGGTTTAGTTTCATTTTTTTGCATGTACTTGTCTGAATCTCTCAACACCATTTATTAAAGAGCTATTTTTATTCCATTTTATGCTCTGTCCCCTTTGTCAAATATTAATTGATCATAGACACATGCATTTACATTTTTTAAACAAAGATTTTATTTATTATTTTTTGAGAGAGGGGAAGGGACAGAGGTAGAGAAGGAGAGAGACATCAATGTATAATTGCTTTTCACCCGCCTCCAGCTATGGACCTGGCTAGAAACCTGGCTTGCAACCTGGTTATGTGCCCTGGCTGGGAATCGAACCAGTGACCTTTGGGTTCACAGGCCGGAACCTTATCCACTATGCTACCAGCCAGGGCTGCATTTACTTCTGGGCTCTCTATTTTGTTCTATTGATCGATGTGTCTATTCTTATGCCAGTACCAGACTGTTTTGATTACAGTGACCTTGTAGTGTGGTTTGATATCAGGGATTGTGATCCCTCTTACTTCATTCTTTCTCAAGATGTGGGAAATTATTTGTGGTAATTTTGGCTCCATATACATTTTTGAAACATTTTTTCTAGATTTGTGAACTATGCCATTGGTATTTTAATAGAAATTTTGCTGAATTTATAAATTGCTTTGGGTAGTGTGGACATTTTAATGATGTTAATTTTTCCAGTTATATGGTTCCATTTATTTGTAGCTTCCTTAATTTCTTTCTTCAGTGTCCTGTAGTTTTCCATGTATAGGTCTTAACTTTATTAGTTAAGATTGTTCCCAGGTACTTTATTTATTTTATTTTAAAAATTAAAAAAGTCTTGAACATTTATTTATTTTAAAAAGATTTTATTTATTATTTTCAGAGACAGGGGAAGGAAGAGAGGCAGAGAGGGAGAGAAATATCAATGTATGGTTGCCTTTCATCTGCCTCCAGCTATGGACCTGGCTGGAGACCTGGCTTGAAACCTAGTTATGTGCCCTGGCTGGGAATCGAATCAGCAACCTTTGGGTTCACAGGCTGGTGCCTATCCACTGAGCCACCAGCCAGGGCCTTATTTAATGAATTTAAGAGATTTATTTACTTATTTTTAGAGAGAGGGGAAGAGAGTGAGAGAAACATCAATGAGTGATTGCCTCTTGCAGGCCCCCGTTGGGGGACCTTGCCTACAAACCAGGCATGTGTCCTGACTGGGAATCAAACTGGCAACACTTTGATTTGCATGCTGGAGCTCAATCCACTGAGCCACACCAGCTAGGGTGGTAGTTTATTTTTCTTGTTGCTATAGTAAATGGGATTTTCCCCCCTAGTTTCTGTTTCTGAGATTTCATTGTTGGCATACATATATACCTTTAATTTCTGAATATTGATTTTTGTATTCCAATATTTTACCATATCCATTTATTAGGCTGAGTAGTTTTGTTGGTGGAGCCTATAGGGTTTTCTATGTACATTATCATGTCATCTGCAAATAATGACAGTTTTACTTCCTCCTTTCCAATAAGGATGACTTTGATGATTTCTCTCTTTTTTGATCACTATGGATAGAACTTTAATACTATGTTGAATAAAAGTGGTGACAGTGGACACCCTTGTTTTATTTCTGATCTTAGGAGGAAAGCTTTTAGTTTTTGCCCAATTGAGTATGATATTGTCTCTGGGTTTCTTGAATATGGTCTTTATTATGTTGAGATGTGCTCCCTCTACTCCCATTTTTCTGAGCATTTATCATAAATGGGTGCTGTACTTTTAGCAGATGCTTTTTTCTGCATCTATTGATATGAACATGTGATTTTTGTCTTTCATTTTGTTTATGTGGTGTATTATGTTTATTGATTTGTGAATATTATACCATCCTTGCATTCCTGGGAGGAATTCCACTTGATATGGTGTATGATCCTTTTAATGTATTGCTGAGTCTGGTTTGCCAATATTTAGTTGAGGATTTTAGCATCAATGTTCATCAGTGATATTGGCCTGTAATTTTCCTTCTTTGTTGTGTTTTTACTTGGAATTAGGATAATACTGGCCTCATAGAGAGAGTTTGGGAATCTTCCCTCTTTGTGGATTTTTTGGAATAGATTGAGAAGGATAGGAGTTAGTTCTTCCCTAAGTGTTTGGTAAAATTCACCTGTGTAGCCATCGAGTCTGGGCTTTTGTACTTTGAGAGTTTCTTGATTACTACTTCAATTTCACTAGTTGTTATCAGTCATTTAGGCTTTCTGCTTCATCTTGATTCAATTTTGGAAGATTGTATATTTCTAGAAGTTTGTCCATTTCCCCCAGGTTATCAATTTCTTGGCATATAGTTGTTCTTGGTAATTTTTAATAGTCCTTTTTATTTCTGTGGTACTGGTTGAAAATATATATATATATATATATATATTTGTTTCTGATCTTATTTATTTGGGTCATCTGTTGTTTTTTTCCTGATGAGCCTGGTTAAAGGCTTGTCAGTTTTATGTTTTCAAAGAACCAGCTCCTGGATTTATTGAATCTTTTAATTTTTTTTTTAAATTTAGTTTCTGTGTCATTTAATTCTGCTCTGATTTTGATTATTTCCTTCCTTCTACTCACTCTAGGTTTTGTTTGTTGTTGTTCCTCTTGTTCTTGTAGATATAGGGTTAGGTTGTCTATTTAAGATTTTTCTATCTTTTTTGAGGAAGGCCTGTTTTGCTATGAACTTCCCTCTGAGGGCTGCCTTTGCTGTGTCCCATAGGTTTTGGGCTGTTGTGTTCGTTTTATTTGTTTCCAAAAACTTTTTTATTTTTTCCTTGATCTCATTGTTAAACCTGCCATTATTTAATAGTATACAAGTCAGTCTCCATGTATTTGAATATTTTGAGTTTTTTCATTGTGGTTGGTTTCCAGTTTCAGGCTGTTGTGATCTGAGAAGATGCTTGATATGATTTCACTTTTTTTTGAATTTGTTGAGGCTTGTTTTGTGTCCTACCATGTGGTCTGTCTTTGAAAATGT
The DNA here is from genome assembly GCA_004026585.1 of Noctilio leporinus. Taxonomy (NCBI): domain Eukaryota; kingdom Metazoa; phylum Chordata; class Mammalia; order Chiroptera; family Noctilionidae; genus Noctilio; species Noctilio leporinus. The sequence continues at coordinate 8,458 of PVIW01015681.1, read as the reverse complement.
TCCATGTATATTAGAAAAGAATGTATATTTTGCTTCTTTGTGGTGAAATGTTTTGTATATATTAAGTCCATTTGATCTAGAGTGTTGTTCAATTTTACAATATCTTTGTTTGAATTTTTTTAACATTAAAAAACATTTATTTATAAAAAACTGTGTATTTATTCTTAATGTTTAAACTTCAGTCACCTTCAAAGTACCCTCCATTTGATGTAGTACACCTATCAAGATGTTTTTTCAACTGCTCAAAACAGCTTTTGAACTTGTCAATTTTGATGCTCTTTAGTGCTTCTGCCTTTTTTTGTTTCACTTCTTCCACATGGGCAAACATTTTTCTTTGAGCAATTTTTTCATCCAGGAAAACAAAAACAAAAAGTCACTTGGGGCAGAATTGGATGTATGGGGGGTGGGGTGGAAAAAATACTGAACAGTGTAGTGTGGGCAAATGTGCTGGTTATTGAATTTTATTTATTTATTTATTTAAAGATTTTATTTATTATTTTTAGAGAGAGGGGTAGGGAGAGAGGCAGAGAAGGAGAGGAACATCAATGTATGGTTGCCTTTCACCTACCTCCCGCTAAGGACCTGGCTGGAGACCTGGCTTGCAACCTGGTTATGTGCCCTGGCTGGGGAATTGAACCTTTGGGTTTGCAGGCTGATGCCTTAACCACTGTGCCACCAGCCAGGGCTGAATATTTTTTAAATTTAATTTTATTGTTGTTGTATTATATCCATCCCCTCTGTTCCCTTCCCCAACCACCCACTCCCCACCAAAGTCAATCCCACTTGTTGTCCATGTCCATGGTTCTTACATACGAGTTCCTTGACTAAATTGCTCCCCTTCTTTGTCTCCTCCTCCCCCCTCCCTGCTGCCCACTGAAGGTCTATTCATTTTATTTACGTATCTGGTTCTGTTTTGCTTGCTTGTTTGTTTTGTTCATTATTGTCCTTTAATGGGTGAGCTTATATGGTATTTGTCTTTCACTGACTGGCTTATTTCACTAAGCATAATACTTTCCAGTTCCATCGTGTTGTTGCAAAGGGTAGGAGTTCCTTCTTTCTTTCTGCTGTGTAGTATTCCATTGTGTAAATATACCAAAGTTTCTTGATCCAGTCATCCACTGATGGGCACTTAGGCTGTTTCCAGCATTTGGCTATTGTAAATAGCGCTGCTATGAACATAGTGGTACATAGGTTCTTATGAATTGGTGTTTCAGGGTTCTTTGGGTATAGTAACAAGCTCACTTTATAGCATTCATAAGTTAAAGTTGGTTCTTATCCATTCAACTGTCCTATGTCTTTTGATTGGTGCATTTATTCCATTTACCTTTGTATCTGTGTTTTTGCCTGTCTCTCTGTTTCTTCATCTTCTTAAAGGAGACCCTTTAGCATCTCTTACAATGCTGGTTTGGTGGAGATATATTCTTTTAGACTTCTTTTGTCTGGGAAGCCCCTTATTTCACCTTCCATTTGAATCAGAGCCTTGCTGGGTAGAGTATTCTTGGTTGCAGGCCTTTGTTTTTTATTGCTTGAAATTTGTTTTGCCATTCCCTTCTGGCTTGCTGTGTTTCTGTTGATAAATCAGCTGATAACCTTATTGGATCCCCCTTGTATGTTATTAGCTGTTTTTCTTTTGCTGCTTTTGGGATTCTCTCCTTATCTTTGAAATTTGCATTTTAATTATGATGTGTCTTGGAGTGAGCCTGTTTGGGTTCATCTTCTTTGGGACCCTCTGTGCTTCCTGAGTTTGCATGACATTTTCTCTCCTCAAGTTAGGGACGTTTTCTGTAATTACTTTTGCAGAGAGGTTTTCTATCCCTTGCTCCTCCTTTTCTCCTTCTGGTTGAATTTTTTTAAGTACAAAAAACAAATCCTTTCAATAATTTCCAGGAAGAGATCTAAGGAGAGTAACTTCAAAGTCAGCAATATTTGAAAAGAAATCAGTAACTAGTATCAATATTTTCAAATCAAATTTTGATACGAACTAAATGATTTCACACATTAATTTGCTTTTAGCCAAATTGCATTTGCTAAGTTGCTCTTTACCATGTTAACTTTTGGTTAAGTCACTTGGAGTTGGGTTTTATAGGACAGATGCAAAGTTTGGACAAATAAACAAGAGCATTTGTTGCCAGTCATATATTGCTCCTTCAAATTCTATTTTTCAAGCCATAGCACTTACCTTTTGGTGTGAAATAGAATACTTTGATAGCTTTGTTACCAAACTAAAGGGGCTCATGCTCCTATACACATCAAAGCCCAGTCTAATGTGAATAGAAGTTTGCAGCATAGAAAGTAAAGGCTTATTTAAGGTAATGGCACCAAGACCAGAGTCATAGGTGAGTAGTGCTCTTAAAACCTTACTGCTATAAGGGCTTTAGGGGGTATGTTATATAGGGGAAAAATTATTCATCATGTTGACTAAGGAAGTTAGAGTCATGGTCTCCACTGATTGGTTGGAGCCAGGGTGAGCAGTAATTGATCATTTCATCTGGTTCCAATGTCAGCCTTGGAGTTCTGTCTGATTTGTCAAAAATGTGTTTAGTAGGGTCATTCAGTTTTTTTGGTCTGGTATTGAAACACAGCTAAGGCCTAGATATTATCTTTAATTTGACCAAAATTCTGTTTCTGTGATCAACAGACCCTAAGATTATTTAATGGTAACCAGAACCCGACTGTCCTGATGGCTTAATGATTAAGGGAGTGGATGTGCAAGGAAGAAGAGAGGCAGGTGAGTCATGATGCCGGATGAGGCAGTATGAATAAAAAGGAAAGAAAGAAGGAAAGGTAATATTAAAGAAAGGAAATTTCTTTGTGTTTACAGATAGAAAAATGAAACTTTAGGCAGCTATTTCTCATTTAGAAGCAGGAGTGCTAGCCTACCCATCCAGATATCTCAGAGACATCAGTATCACAATTTTTTTTTATTGTTCAGTGGGCCTGATTTGAAAAATCTCAAATTTTCAAACCTCAGAGTGAGACATACTGTTATAAGTTATTACAGTATTTGAAGAGTAAATAATTCTGCCAGTAAATAAAGAGGACAAAGCCATTCACAAATGATGCTAAAATACCACATTTCAGTAAGTATTGGGGACTTCTAAAATAGCAGTAATTTAAATATGAGTCTACAATATTTTTTGGAAATTCATTTATAAGAAAGATGGCTTAGTGTAATAACAAACATATAAAATTCTTTAGAATTGGTTACATGAGCCCAATTAGCTTAGAATTTATTGCCCCCTCCCCCAACCTTGCAGGAAACTTATAAAAACCAGAAATTAATTACATAGCCCATGCATAAAGAAACAAAAGGAGTTAAGCCCCTAGTTCATATTACAGCCTAGGATGGTGTATATAGTCCTAAATAAAGTCCTGGTTACTGGTGGAGTTGCTCTCTGGTGGTGTCCCATGAAGTAAGATTTGGCCCCTGTTACCAGCTTCCATCCTAGTTCAAATAGAAAGCCCCTTCCTTGAGTCATCAGCTACTGATTTCAACTGAATCCGAACAGTTAAAAGTCTTTCTCTACCTGTCCCCTGCCCTCTATCCAGATACTTGAGTTGCCTGGTGATCAATTTTTCTCTATACTGATTCTCCTACCTTCAGCCTTGGCTATCACTGATCTGTTTCATAATCACAATTTTGCTTGTGCAGAGAAGGCTTAGCAGGACTATACTAATATGTAGCAATATAGCACATTGAGGGAAGAGGGGCTCAGTGTGGAGCAAGGTTGTGGCCATAAGGACTCTAGAATGATAGGGGCTCACAGAGGCACCTGGGAGGCCAGGATAGGTTGAATATTTCTGCTTCACACATTTGTACTTTCAAAGAGTCTCTGCTGGTGCTTGAAATGGAAGTAGGATGTACACCTTCCACCACTCCTTAACAGTTGTGTAAAGATTTTATGATGGAAATGTTTTCTTCATGAATGTGTACAGGTCTGTCCCCAAAAGTACTGAGCCAATGTCAATATAATTAAAACAGCTTGCCTGGCCAATACTTTCGGGACAGACCTTTGTTTTTTGTTTTTGTTTTTAACTTAAAGGATCTGGTTTAACTGTCCAAAAATTGTTTTATTTTTAAAATCAAAGAATATGTGACAATTATAGCCTTTATGCTCATATTTCATTCCTGTGGAGTTCAGATAAATTTCCTTAACAGCAGTTTTTATTTGAATTTCCTGCTACTCTGACCTGATTAGCTCCCACTTTGCTTCTTGGCAATTTCTGCCCTAAGTTCTGTCCAGAAACTCCTATCTGAAGACTGCACTTTTCTTTGTAAAATTTCCAGAATGTTTTATTCATCATAGCTCATTACCATAGACTTTCTTTCCAATACTTGCTATTTTTTGAGCATCTATGCCAGAGAAGTAGCAGTTGCGCTGTTAGTCAGAGTGATGTGAGATTAAGTGTTGTGGACTCCACTGATCTGAGTGCTTTTTAGTGATGAAGCTAACTATCTCTTTGCAAGTGGGTCTCAGCTCAACATTGTGCATTATGACTGCAAGGAAGCATTTAAAAAAAGGTTTTATTTATTATTTTCAGAGAGAAGTGCAGGGAGGAAGGAAGAAAGGGAGATAAGCATCAATATATGGTTGCCTTTCACCTGCCTCCAGCTATGGACTTGGCTGGAGACCTGGCTTGCAACCTGGTTATGTGCCCTGACTGGGAATTGAATCAGTGACCTTTGGGTTCACAGGTTGATGCCAATCCACTGAGCCACCAGACAGGGCACAAGGAAGCATTTAATTATGCTTGTCTCAGGGCAAGGATGAAAAGTCACTGGCATAAAGAAGAATCCCACTAGAATATGTAGAGAATGCTCTTCAAAAAGAAATTGCAGAGAAACTAGGTATTTGCCAAATCGGTTGTGTACCATTGCACGTAGATGAATGCTATACAGCTTATCAAACAAAAAAGTTATTAAAAGTTAGATGTACAAAGTTTTGCTTCAATACATTATGTATAAATAAAGTATATTGACATAAACAAAAAAAGAACACTCATCCAGATAGGTAGGAGAGGCAGAGGCAGGACAGAGAGGATGGGGTATGGCATTGGTGGTGGTGGTGGCAGCAGCAGCAACAGTGGCTGTGGCCAGTTGGCAGAAAGCACAGTTACACGTTAAAAAAAAGTAGGGAAGGACACCTGGGGAGTGCTTCCAACACCAGACCAGATCACACAGCTCATGTTCTAGCACCTGGGACAATAAAGCCTCATTGCTGCTGACTGTGAAAACCAGCAGGGGTTGAGACGGAGAAAGAAACTGCTGGTCTCTCACTGGGGTCCATTTGTTTAGAGGTCACCCATGGTCCTAGAGCATCCACAGACCCACCCAGTCTGGGAACCATGGCCAGGGCAATAGCTAGAGGGGTGCCAGTCCCATACCAGAAGCAGGAGAAGTGCCTGGAAAAGGAGTAAATGCTGAGCAAGCAGCATTGTTTCCCCCGAGACCCGTCCCCTACATATTGCACACAGGATGGTGAAACAGGTTGCCCTGCACTGATGAATATCTGGAGTTCATCATTACTAAGCCTTATTATACGAAATGTTAAAGGGACCTATTTAAGAAATAGAAGATTAAAGCTATGAACATTAAAGTGACAGCAAACACAACTATCAACAATAGAACCTAAAAAAATAAAAACAAAATCAAACTAAGCAAACAACCAGAATAGGAATAGAATCATAGTATAGGGATCATTTGGTGGGTTATCAGCTGGGAGAATGGGGAAATGGTGCAGAGATCAAGAAACATAATTAGTAGGTTCAAAATAAACAGAGGGAAGTTAAGAATAATATAGGAAATGGAGAAGCCAAAGAACTTTTGTGAATGACCCGTGGACATGAACTAAGAGGGGTGGGATTGCTGGAGGGAAAGGGTATTCTGGGCAGAGGGGAGCAAAGGGAAAAGCAATTGGGACAACTCTAACAGCACAATCAATAAAATATGCTTAACAACAACTGCTCAGGACACAGCTGAAAGAATGTTGCAGCTTTTATCTGATTAACTTGTCCCTTATACTCCAAACTCCCTACCTACACTTTTCTTCTTATAAAAAGAATAGGCTTAAAAATGGAATTTAAGATGGTCTGTTAGGGTACAAATCTGGCATCTTCTCAGATTGCCAACCCTCTGAATGAAACAACCGTAAATGTTAGAAAGAAAAATCAAAAGACAAGCCTTGGAGACTTGGAGAAAATACTTATAAAATACCCATTTGATAAAAGATTTATAAGTAGAACATAAAAACCCTCTTATAACTCAATAAGAAGATAAAAAAATGGACATGGACAACAGGTGGGATTGATTTTGGGGGGAATGGGTGGGTGGGGAGGGGGACAGAGGGGAGCAAAAAGGGGATGGATGTAATACAACAACAATAAAATTAAAAAAAAAATGGTAAAAAAAAAAAAGATAAAAAAATCTCCAAAAATTAACAAAAGAGTTAAATCCTTCACTAAAGAAAAGCACATAGGATGCTAAACATCATTATTTATTAGGAAAATACAAATGAAAACCATAATCAGAATCCACTTCATACCTATTAGAATGGCTCAAACGAAAACAGACTGACCATACAGAGTGTTGGACAAGGTGTGAAGCAGCCGGACGCTCACACAAGCGCTTATGGAAACACAGAATGGTACAGCCACGTTGGAAAAAAGTTTGAGAATTTTATAAAGTTAAACATACACTTAAAATGTGACCCAGCAGTCTCATTCCTAAATAGCTCTCCAAGAGAAATGAAAAAACATAGATATGTATCCACGCAAAGATCCGTATATGAATGTTCATAGCAGCTTTATTCATAATAACCTCAGATTGGAAATAAATGTCCATCAATGATGGATAAACAAATTGTATACTTATGCAATGTAATATTTTTGAATAATTAAAAGAAACTAACCATAAATGTTCATAACAAGAATGTGAGTATATCTTAAAAACATTATACTGTATGGCTTAATTTACATGAAATTCTAGAAAAGTCAAAATGTTAGGCTTGACTAGACTAGAATGAAAAACAGATCAGAGGAGGGAAGATGGAGACAGAGTAGAGAGCAGTGCTGATGGTGTTCTCGAGTGCCAAAGCAGCTAGAGGACAGGATAAGGAGCGTGAGACGTCTTCAGGACCCTGGGGATTGGAACGGGCAGCATCTGGACACAGGGGAGCAGAGCCCAGAGGCAGAGGAGGCCAGCAGGACAGTAGGTGAGGCGTTACCGACCGACTGGCCGGCGGGCCGAGGTTGGCTCCGGGCAGGGGCGGCTCTGCCCAGAGGGGCGCGTTTGACTGGGGCCAGTTTCAGGCTCCCTGGAGACTGGAAGTCTCAGCAGTGAAGTGTGGGCGGCGAGGGCGAACGCCATAGGCAACGCGGAATTGAACTCTTGCAGGGGAGGGACTGTGTGAGAGACTCACCCCGGCAACAGGGAGAGGAGGCTTTGCGGCACGGGGGGCTAGAGGTGGAGGAGAAGAGTCCTGCGGGAAGCCGGAGCGGGGGAGCGGGAAGTGCACGGGCCGGGGCGGCGAGAGGGCCGAAAAACGGAGCTGCTGGGCCGCTGGGGAAACAGCAGCTAGAAGCCCCTGCGAGGGGGGAGGCCCAGCCCGGCGCAACCACACAGGCTCCCAGGCTCCGCGGGAAGATCCAAACGGCGAGCCGGAGAGCCGGCAAGCCTCCATTGCCGGAGACAAAGGCCGCACGGCCTACGCCTGGGAGGGGCTCATCACAGAGGCCGCATAAAGGACTCTGCGGAGAGCTGATTGGCTTGGGGGCATGGTGCTCGCCCCGGAAGGGCGGGACAGTGTAGGCGGACCCGGACAGTGTTGACTGACAGGCCCGGCCTCCTCCCGGAACTGCAGGGGTGGGGCCAGTCGTCACAGGGACCGGCAAAGTTGCGGGCTGACCTGCAGAAGTGCTGGGGGCTGTCCTGAGCAGGAAACTCCACCAGGAGTGGGAGGGGGCACCCTGCGGGCTCCAGAACACCGGCAGCCCTAAAACCCAGCCAGGCTGCGGAAGGCCCAGCCTACCAGGGGGCGGACACTCAGAATCAGCCCTACTGTGACAATTAGAGGCCCTGCCATGCGCCAAGACCGGCTAGAATATAGACTGTAAAGTCCTGACCAAGAAAAAGAGGCAGCATCAGGAAAGGGACTGCTGCCAATCTCAAGCACCTGAATTATACCAAGAGCAATATGAACTATTAAGCCTCAACATATCCTTTGCAAAAGTTACTCCTCACATATTCTTAATCCCCCCCCATACCTCAATCCACCTAAATATCCAAGACCCTCCCCTACTCTCGAATTAAAGTCTATTCACTCTGTGGCTAGAACGCATTCCCAGTCCTCAATCTAAGTATTCCTCCCTTCCCCAGCCTTTCTAAACCCTTTCTTTATTCTTTTCTTCCTTCCTCCTTTTTTTTTTTTTTTTTTTTTTTTTTTTTTTTTTTTTTTTTTTT
>PVIW01015679.1:0-18983 GCA_004026585.1 Noctilio leporinus | reverse complement strand
TTGTCAAATATGAGTTGACCATAGAGTCCTGGGTTAATTTCTGGGCTCTCTATTCTGTTCCATTGATCTATATGTCTATTCTTATGCCAGTACCATGCTGTTTTGATGACAGTAGCCTTGTAGTATTGTTTGAAGTTTGGTATTGTGATTCCTCCTACCTTGTTCTTCTTTCTCAAGATTGTGGTGGCTATTCGTGGGCATTTTTGGCTCCATATAAATTTTTGAAGTATTTTTTCTATTTCTGTGAAGTCTGTCATTGGTATTTTAATTGGGATTGCGTTGAATATGTAGATTGCTTCCATGTTTACTTTTTAATTTGCCATTACATTTTACAAAATTGCTTTCAATGCAATTTTCATATCCTATGACATGAGACTTCAAACACATTTTTGTTAGTCCTTTACAACATGACCTATACTTTTTTTACTCTTCTTTCTGACATTTCCTTCATTTTAGATCTCTGTCAGCTAGATATTTTATACTTATTGTTTATTTTTTAAATGGACTTTTTATTGTATTTTCCCAATACCATTTATCCCTTTATATGTATTTGTTTTTTAATATTTTATTGATTATGCTATTACAGTTGTCCTGATTTTTCCCCCTTTGTCCTCCTCCACCCAGCAATCCTACTCTCTCAGGCAATTTCCTCACCATTGTTCATATTCATGGGTCATGTCTGTAAGTTCTTTGGCTACTCCATTTTCCATACTGTACTTGAGATCCCCATGAATATTCTGTAACTACCTATTTGTACTTCTTCTTCTTTCTTTTTTAAGATTTTATTTATTATTTTTAGAGAGAAGGGAAGGGAGAGAGGCAGAAAGAGAGAGACATCAATGTATAGTTGCCTTTCACTTGCCTCCAGCTATGGACCTGGCTGGAAACCTGGCTTGCAATCTGGATATGTGCCCTGACTGGGAGTTGAACCAGTGACCTTCGAGTTTGCAGGCCGGCACCTTATCCACCAGCCAGGGCTATTTGTACTTCTTAATCCCCTCACCCCTTCACTCATTCCTTCCATATCCCCCAATCATCTGGCAACTATCAAAGTGCTCTCTGTATCCGTGATTCTATCTCTGTTCTTTGCTTTGTTCTTTTAGAGTTAAGTGTTGATAGATTTAGTTTTTGCCATTTTATTGTTCATAGTTTTGATCTTCTTCTTTTTCTTAAATAAGTCCCTTTAACATATCATATAATAATGGTTTGGTGAAGATGAACTCTTTTAGTTTTCTCTTGTCAGTGAAGCTTTATTTGCCCTTCAATTCTAAATGATATATTTGCTAGGTAGAGCAATCTTGGTTGTAGGTTCCTGCTTCTCATGACTTTGAATATTTCTTGCCAATTCCTACTAGCCTGCGCAGTCTCTTTTGAGAAATCAGCTGATAGTCTTATGGGTACTCCCCTATAGGTAATTACTTTTCCCTTGATACTTTGAAGAGTCTCTCTTTATCTTTAACCTTTGGCATTTTAATTATGATGTGTCTTAGAGTGAGCCTATTTGTATCCATCTTGTTTGGAGACTCTCTGTACTTCCTGGACTTGCATTTCTATTTCCTTCACCAAATTAGGGAGATTTTCTTTCATTATTTTTTCAAATAGATTTCCAATTTCTTGCTCTTTCTCTTCTCCTTCTGGCCTATGAAGTGAATGTTGTACCTTCCTAAGTTGTCCCAGAGGCTGCTTATACTATCCTCATTTTTTAAATTCTCTTTTGTCCTTGTTGCTCTGAATGACTGTAGTTTTGTTTTTTTGTTCCTTATGTTTCAAATCATTAATTTGATTCTTAACTTCATCCACTCTACTGTTCTTTCCCTGTAAATTGTTCTTTAATTAGTGAATCCTTCACTTCTGGTTGGCTCTTTTTTTATGCTGTTGAGGTCCTCACTAAGTTCCTTGAGGATCCCTATAACCAGTGTTTTGAACTCTGCATATGATAGATTGCTTGTCTCCATTTCACTTAGCTTTTTTTCTGGAGTTTTGTTTTGTGCTTTCATTTGGGCCATGTTTCTTTGTCTCCTTGTTTTGCCAGCCTCCCTGTGTTTGTTTCAGTGTATTAGGTAGACCTACTTTGACTCTGTGTCTTGGTAGTGTGGCCTAAAGTAGCAGGTGTCCTGTAGGGTCCAGTGGCACAGCCTTCTCTATCACTCAAGCTGGGTACCTGAGCTGTACCCTTCATGTGGTCTGAGTACACCTTCCTTTTGTAGTTGAGTCTTGGTTGATGTTGGCAGATCAATGGGAAGGATTTACCCAGGCCAGTTAGCTGCAAGGATTGGTGATCACTGACCACCAACTTCTGCCCTCCATGGAGGATCAGCTGTGCAGGGGCAGGGTGGTGGGGCTCTGACATGGTCTATAACTGTCCACTGGGTGCACTAGCCCTGGGGTTTCCCAAGTGCTTAAGGCCAAGGTTAGTACCCCCCTGTGTTTAGCCTGGGGCCACCCTGCCTGAGCTACAAAACAACCTGAGATGCTGCTACTTTTGCTGGGTTTGGAGGTTCCCAGGCAAAGCCAAGCTGTGAATGTCAGCTGGCTGCTGCTAGTGCCAGGCTTGGGGCTCACTGAGGCCACTGTTGCTTGTTTGAGAGTATTTAGGAAGCTGTGCAGCCTGAGCCGAAACCAGACAGTCATATGGAAAGGCAGCTGGGTGGGCCCATTAAGTTGGGTGGGGTGGAGCCTCCGAGGATCTCCAAGGTGGGTTAAACAGTGTTAGCCAGGTTGATGGGGTCTCAGATGTGGCATCAACTTGTTGGGTCTGTTGGGGGAGGTTTTAGAAAAGGGACAATGGCCTCTGCTCACCTTGATGTCAAGACACTTGTTTCTCCCTGTATATATTATACTACTTGTGCCTTTCAAGCTGCTACCCCAGTGCTGGAACTCAAAGGGAGTAAGTTTGACTAGGTGAGTCCTAGTGTGGGTTAAGAGGAACTGCATAGAGTTCTAGCAGTATTTTTTTACCAACTCAATCCTCACTGGTTTTTGCAGCCAGAAATTGTGGGAACTTATCTTCCTGGTACTGGAACCCTGGACTGGGGGCCTGGTATGGGGCTGGGACTCCTCACTCCTGAGATATCCCTTCTAAATTTTTATCCACCACATGTAGGCAAGGGACCAACCTGTTCTGTATCTGTGCCCCTCCTACCAGTCTGGGTAGATGTGGTTTCTTTAATTTCATAGTTGTCAGTCTTCCATTCAACTCACTTGCTAATGGTTCTGAGTGACGGTTGTCCTATATTTTAGTTGTAATTTAAAAAAAAGATTTTATTGTTTTTAGAGAGAGGGATAGGAAGAGAGGGAGAGAGAGAGAGAGAGAGAGAGAGAGAGAGAGAGAGAGAGAGAGATCAATGTATGGTTGCCTTTCACCTGCCTCAAGCTAAGAACCTGGCTGGAGACCTGGCTTGCAACCTGGTTATGTGCCCTGGCTGGGAATCGAACTAGCAACCTTTGGGTTCGCAGGCCAATGCCTTATCCTCTGTGCCACCAGCCAGGGCTTGGTTGTAATTTTGAGGTAGTTGTGCAAAGAGGTGAGCCATGTCTGCCTATGCTTCCATCTTGATCAGAAGTCTCCATATTTATTTTTAATGACCAATTCTTCAATTGTCCAAACTGCTATTAAAATCATATATTTCAGTTTTAGAATTTTTATTCGATTTTTAAATTCTGAGTGTCTGGTATAAGTTTCCATGCTGTCATCTACTACATCCTTAAACAACTAAAACATACTGGAGTATTCTTTGCTGATAACTTCAATAGCTCAATCATGTTATAAATCAGTTTCCATTATTTGTCTTTTTACCTTTCTTGCTCTTATTTATTTGTATGCCTGGAAAAAGTGATTGAATAAGGGACCAGGTGTGTGAAAAACTATGGAGGCTTCAGATAATGTTATCTTTTGGGTGAAATTACAGAAGGGCAGATTGCCTCAATTCATTCCATAGCTAAACATGGTTAAAACTCATGGGAAGTCTCAATGTATACCCTGTTTTGCCCACATTCCTGAGCTGTGGATCTTCAGGGCTCCCATCTGAGAAGCATTTTCTCTTTGAAGGGCCTTGAACTTTAAGTCTAGCTTCTTGGCACCATGCTACCACTATAACCTATTCTTTTAGCTGTACCCTGCTTGCCTTTTAATCTTTTGCCAGCATTTAGCTGAATTTGTAAACACCTTGAGGGACAGACCTTTACCAAGTGTCCAGCTCACTTCCTAATGCACCCCAGGACCTGGCTGCTCATGTCCGAACACCTGTACAGCTCCCTCCACCCCAAAATCTCCTGCCTCTTCACCCCCACTCCCCAGAGATTAAAGTGCTATTTTTTTCTAACTCTTAGCAGCTGCCCTCTCCCCAGCTTCTCAGTCTCTTGTTCCTTTCCAAAAGCAGGCAAATAAATGCCCTGAGGCAGGAAGCACTTTCATTCTAATGAACTTCTCTCTGAAGCTGGTACTGTGGGTCCTAGCTGAATTGGTAGCTCTCCAAGTACTTCAGACATAATTCTTTTAAACCAGACTCTACTTACTTATTTTCATGGTGAATGCTGGATTGCTACAGATAATCAATAACTGAAAGAGAAAATCTACAGATTCCAGGTAAATTCAATTTTCTTACTTTGATTTCTTAAGAACAACAAAAAAGGTGTCATCGTTATATATTTGGACTTTTCTTATAATAGTTGGGGAACTCTGAACGGATATTAAAATCACCTCCTAGAATTACAGCTTGTTTACCGTGAGCTAAACAATCATCATGCTTGTCCAAGGTCCAAGAATTTAATTAAGTTGGATCCAGTTCTCTGCTGCAGTATCTCCGCTGTCAGTAAAACCACCATCAAAATCACCAAATAACCAGTTTTCCAGATGCTGGCACTAATATGGAGGAGTAGGGGCCAATCAAACTATTTAATGCTCTAGTTTATTCTGGTGGATGTTGAGTCTCCGTAATGGTGCAGTTAGAAGTGCAAACTGAAGACATAACATCAATAAGAGCTTTATTACGTGACCAACATGGTTCTGCAGTGCTTTACATGTGATAACTTATTTAGTCTGCTGAGCAACCCTGAGAGGGTGTAGGCGGTCACCACCCCTTGTTGCAGATGAGAACATTGAGGCACTGAAAAGATGAGCCAACCCTTCCATGGCTTCCATCCCAGGGATGCTGAGAGGCAGCATGCAGACCCAGGCAGTTTGCCTGCGGAGCCCTTGCTCTTAGCATCATGCTCAGTGATAAGGGAGATGAGTTTACTAAGATTTGCCTCCCTTCCTTCTTCTTCTTCTTCTTCTTCTTCTTTTTTTTTTTAAAGATTTTATTTCATTATTTTTACACATAAGGGAAGGGAGAGAGGCAGAGAGGGAGAGAGACATCAATGTATGGTTGTGTTTCACCTGCCTCCAGCCACAGACCTGGAGACCTGGTTTGCAACCTGGTTATGTGCCCTGGCTGTGGAATTGAACCTGCTATCTTTGGGTTCGCAGGCCGCCTTATTCATTGTGCTACCAGCCAGGGCCTCCTTCTTGATTAAACTCCAAGATTTTGAAGAGAAAAAGATTAAAAACAAGGCCTATGAAAACACTCAGGACTATTTCTTTTTTAAACTTTTTAAAAACTTTATTATTTTTTTTAGAGAGAGAAGAGAGAAGGGAGTGAGAGAAACATCGATTTGTTGTTTCACCTATTTATGCATTTATTGGTTGATTCTTGTATGTGTGCTGACCAGGGATCGAATACACAACTTTGGAGTATTAGGACAATGCTCTAAACAACTAAGCTACTTGTCATAATTTGAGTATGAAAAAGAATTGTAATTTTTGTGCACGAGTCAGTAAACTATGGCCTGCTGGCCAAATCCAGCCCACAGCCTGTTTTTGTAAATAACATTTTATTGGAACATAGCTATGGTTATTGATTTATGTAATATCTATGATGGCTGCTTTTACATTACAATGGCCAAGTTGAGTGGTTGCATCAGAGACAACATGACCTACAAAGACATACTGTCTGGCGCTTTACAGAAAATGTTGGCTGACTGACCTCTTTATAGAGAAAGTGGATTGAAAAACTGAATTAAGGAATACTGGAGTCCATAAATGATATTCAAAGAGATTAAGTCATTTGCAGGCTAAAGTATTTAGGTTCAGCCCTGGCTGGTGGCTCAGTGGATAAGGCACTGGCCTGCAAACCAGGGGGTTGCAGTTCGATTCCCCAGCCAGGGCACATGGCCAGGTTGCAAGCCAGGTTTGTAGCTGAAGGCAGGCCAAAGGCAACCATACGTTGATGTTTCTCTCCCTCTCTGCCTCTCTCCCTTCCCCTCTCTCTAAAAATAATAAATAAAATATTTAAAAAAAGTATTTAGGTTCAATGATCATAATGTCTATAACTCACCTTAAAATGGTTAACAAAAACGTAAGTAGATGTAAACCATCCTGATTTCTGTCTAGCTCCATAGATTGGTGTTGACTATTTTGAAATTCATATATGAATATACGTTTTGTGTTTAGCTTTTAAAAATATAACAATATTTTTAGATATATGTATATTATCAAGTGTGTATATTTTAAAGATTTTATTTATTATTTTTAGAGAGGGGGAAGGGAGAGAGACATCAATGTATGGTTGCCTTTCAATCTGCCTCTAGCTATGGACCTGACTGGAGACCTGGCTTGCAACCTGGCCATGTGCCCTGTCTGGGAATTGAACCAGCGACCTTTGGGTTCACAGGCCAGCTCCTTATCCACTGTGTCACAGGCAAGGCCTATTTTGTTGTTTTTGATGAGTGTTATTCCTGTGTGTGACCATCCTGCCATTGATGAATAAGTGGGTCATTTCTAGTTGTAGCTAGAGCAAAGTTGCCATGAATATACTTGTACAGTTCTTTTTGTAGACATTAGAATTACTAAGTTATGGGGTAAGTGTAAATTTAACTTTATTAGAAACTGCCAGTGCAATTTTACCTTCTCAACAGCAATAAGATATATGATAATTACTCCACATTCTTGGTATCCTCTGTTTTTAAAATCTTATTCATTCTTATGGGTGCATAAAGGTATCTAATTGTGGTTTTAATTTTTTCCCTAATGAGTAATGATGCTGAGCATCTTTTCTTAAGTCTTTTGCCCATTTAGAAATTCTCTTTGGTGAAGAAAGCCTACACCAATATTTTGTTCATTTTGTTGTTAAAAAATATTTTTTTCTTATTTTTAAATCAATCATAGTTGACACATAATATTATATTAGTTTCAGGTGTACAATATGGTGATTAGGCATTTATACATCTTTTTCATTTTATTTATTTTTTATTGTTGTCCTGTTGCAGTGGTCCCAATTTATCCCCTTGCTCTCTGCTGCCCTGCCTCCCTTCCTCTCAGCTCACAGTCAGTCCCCACCCTGTTGTCTGTGACCGTGAGTCATTTACGCCTGTTCCTTGACTAGACCCTTTCCCTTCTTTCCCCCCTTATTCCCCTTCCCCCTCCCGTCTGGTCACTGGCAGTCTGTCCCTTGTTTCCATGCCTCTGGTTCTATTTTGCTCATTTGTAATGAGCTTGGCTTTTATTATTAATTTCTAAAAGTTTTCTATATATTCAATATCTTATCTCAGTTTGTGGCTTGCCTTTTTATTTTCTTATGATTTTTTTGATGAAATTAATTATTTTTTCCTTTTATTGTTAAAGCTTCCTACTCTAAGCTACCTCTTCTACTCCAAGATTGTGAATAAATTTTCCAAAATTTTCTCCTAGAGTCTTTATTGTTTTACTTTTCAGCTCTTAAATATATGATTCACCTCCTGACCTCAGGAAAATACTTAACCACTACAGAATCCATGGCTTGGTTGCATACCAGAAACCCAGCATCCCAGGAATTTGTGTAACCTTGGCAGTAAAAATATTCACAATGGTTTCCTACTCTGCTCTTTGATGACTACAGATCCTTGTACTTCCATCCCTCATTCCTTTGTCCTCTTTTTTCTTGTTTCTCTTCGTCTTTTAGGAATTCATTATATACTCTGGAGATAGGGTTTTTGTCACATATTTTTTTTGAGTATTTTCTCTCAGTCTATGATTTGCCTTTTCATTTACTATCTACTGGGGAGAAGATATATGTAACATTGTTAAAGCCTACTTTATCATTTTTCTTGTTTTTCTTCGGTGTCCTATTTAGGAAATCTTTGCTTACCACCAAGTCATAAAGGTATTCTCATGCATTTTCCTCTACAACTTTATAGTTTTAGTTTGTATGGTTTGGTTATAAGCCAACTAATATTAGCTCTTGTTTATATTGAGGTAGGAATTGCAGGGGCGGGGGAGCGGTTCACTCTATAGATAACCAGTTGTTCTAATGCTATTTGTTGAAATTATACTCCTTCCCCATTTAAATTTCTACTATAATGCCTTTCAAAAATAAATTTAAGCATTACAGATTCAAGTGTTTTCCAAAGGGCAGATGGGTCGCTTACCCCGCCCAAGGTCATCTCCTTTGGCTCCAACTGGAGGCAGGAAAGGAACTCAACTCACCTTCACCAGCGCGGGGAGGGCCGGGTGCCAAAAGACTCCGGCTTCATCTTGACAGTGCTCGTAGATGAGGGAATCTCAGGATTTCTTCCATCCACTTTCCTATTTCCACCTCTCCCTTTCTGTCTCTTCAAGACCGTTTTTGGGTCCTTACTAGACTGGGCTCTCACCTTTCTCCTCTGGCTCTATCCCCGCCCCAGATCCAGACGTTACTGCGCGTGCGGTGAGAAGCCCAGGCGGCAGCGCAGTGGGCGCCCAGGAACCCCAAGCTCACTGCCTGAGCCCACGCGCCCGCGTGCGAACCGCGCACCTGCGCCTGGTGCGCTCCTGGCAAATTGAGGCCACGCCACAGGAAGCCTTTTTTGGCTGCTCTGGTAGTGGGTTGGGCTCCAGACCCAGACAAAGGGACCCAGCCCTGTCCCTGGCCCAGAAGGAGCTGATTTTAATGGGCAGAGCCAAAGAAATTGCCAGGGCCGCCCAACTCTACGGTGGTGAGAACGAAAGGGCCGAGGGTTGCGAGTTGAATTAGCCTGCGTACTTTCATTAGAGAACAGTTTTGCAAAATCAGAAGCCAAGGAAGAGCTTGAGAGGATCAAAGTCCGCGATTAAGCAGGGAGGAAAAAGGATTTTTAAAACTGATTAGGATGCGGATTCTGAGAAAAAACACGGGCAGCAAGTGCTTTGGCCTGAGCACCATAAGGATGGAATTTCTATCAATTAAGGTGGGAAAAACGCGGGTACAGCAATTGCAGGGGTTAAGAACCCGCATCCAGTTCAGGGCTGTGGAGCCTCGCTTAAAAGCATGTCCCAGCTCGCCCTCTCGGGTCCTGTCCTCCTCCGAGAGTCCCTTTGGAGGCTGGGTATCCCGGGGCCTCATCCTAGGTGCCTCCTCTCCCCTCTACCCATGCCGACCTTCTTTCCACAGGCAGCCGCCTCACATAGGCAAGTTTCTAGGGCAGTTGTGAGGAGTGGTGGGGATAGGACAACTCTCCCAGGACGTGTGGACCTGGGGAACTCAGGGCATATCCACTGTCCCATAGAGCGCTTGGCCTTTGATGTGGACTCCTCTTTTGGAGAAAGCAAAGAGGGGATCGCTTTTTGGGACAATACCTCAAAAAGGGCAGGTGATACCAGAAAGGGTGGGTGGTTTTAGTCAGATGTCAGCGCAAGGGTAATTCTTGCCAGAAAGATGGGGAAAAGGTGACTTTTGCCGTTCCCTGCTGGTCTAGTGGCTAGGTTTTGACATCTTCACTGCAGTGTTCCAGGTTTGGTTTCCAGTCAGGGAAGATGGCCTTGCTGTATTTTCTGTTTAATGTGTTTTGCATTTTCTAGCTGCTGTGGCTTATTTTTCCCAAAACAGGGAGAGAAATGGGGTTAAGGATTTATCAAAGATACATTCCAGGAAGTGGAACTGCTAAGTGACCTGTATGGTGAATTTAATGCTCCCATGCACCAGTTCTGGCAGGGGGTTTTGTTTGTTTGTTTGTTTTTGGTATGAAATCTTTAAGTTTCCCACTTTGCTGAGAGTTTTTTTTTTTTTTTTTTAATTATAAATTGGTGCTGGATTTTATCCAATGATTTTTCTGCATCTATTTATCTTTATTTTGTTTTGGGATAGTTTTAGAAGGATAGTTGTTAGTTCTTCTTTGAATGTTTGCTTTTGAATAAATGACCCCTTGTTCACCAAACCTCTGTCTCCAGAGTTTACCTCTGGGGCAGCAGGCACCAAAACCCCACATTGCTGCTTCTAGTAGCATTAGGATAGGATACACTAAAGCACCCCCTGTTAAATTGAAGTTGATAGTTACAGTTAAGTTTATAGTGTTTTTCACATTTTTTTTTAAGATTTTTTTTTTTTTTTTTAGAGAGAGGGGAGGGGAGAGAGGCAGAAAGGGAGAGCGACATTAATATATGGTTGCCTTTCACCTACCTCCAGCTACGGACCTAGCTGGAGACCTGGTTTGCAACCTGGTTATGTGCCCTGGCTGGGAATCAAACCAGTAACCTTTGGGTTCGCAGGTCAGCACCTTATCCACTGTGCTACCAGCCAAAGCTCACATCTTTTATTCAGTTTTCAGGCTAGGAGTACTTCCGGGTGCTTGGCAGGAAAGCCTTCATTGTGTGTCTCACAATTCCAAAGTCATTTTGGCAAATACAATATGTAGTATATGCTCAAAGATAATGAACACACACAAAAACTAGACTTTTTGTGCATAAGAACCAGCAGACACAACAGGCATCAAAAACTAATCCCTGAAGTAGTAGAAATAATGGAATTATCTGAAAGACTATAAAAGCAATGGTATCTACGGTGTTCATGAAACATGAACATTTGGAAGAATTTTGCCCACTAAGGGGTTTTCTTAGCTTCAAGTAAGCATTTAGGATCAAAAGACTCTGACAGGCTCCTCAGAAAGACACAGGAAAAGGTGACAATTTGCTATAGCTGGACAGCCTTGAGCATAACTCCCCTGTGGGAGTTGTCCTTGCACAGGTCTAGGCAGGCAGTCTACAGCCATTCAGGACACCTTCACTCAATTGTCCACCTCTCACTCTCTACCCCAGGACAGCTTCAGTATGAGGTGTAAGGGGGCAGGACACATTGGAGCCACTGTGGTTTAGAAACTCCATGTACCATAGGAGCCAATATCTCTTGCAAAATTTTTATAGCATAGTTTCTAATGTCTGTGTAAGATTTAAGTCAGGTTGCAAGAGTCTCTGCATCCAGTGACACTCAAAATATGGCTTCTTATCAGATATGATTTCTCCAAGCCAGGGTGTATTCTATCAACCAGGAGTCGTGTTTTTTTTTTTTTAAATCAATGTTGTTTAGTAATATTTCACCCTTATAAGGTTCCAGGAAAACAAAGTCAGAAAGGTAATTAAAGGTCAAATTATCAGGCACAAAAGGAAATGGGTGTTTTTGTTTTAACTCATAAAATGGAAACTATAAAAGGTAACAGAACAGACTTATGGAAAAGTCAAAGAGGAATTCTGAAATGATAAGCCCATCCAAATGAGGACAAACAAAAGCTTTTTATTCAGAACTATTTTTAAAAGATTTTATTTATTATTTTTAGAGAGGGAGGAAGGGAGAGAGGCAGCCAAGGAGAGAGACATCAATGTATGCTTGCCGTTCACCTGCCTCCAGCTATGGACCTGGCTGGAGACCTGACTTGCAACCTGGTTATGTGCCCTGGCTGGGAATCGAACCAGCAACCTTTGGGTTCGCAGGTCAGTGCTTTATCCACTGTGCCACCAATCAGGGTTATTCAGAACTTCTTATAGCAAAGGAGTCAGTCACCATCACTCAGGTGAGACAGAGACCCAAAGGCAGGCAGAAGAGTGGGGAAGCTTTATTTAAGAAAAAAAGTGGGGGGCAGCTTCTGGCATATGGTAACGGAAAGCTGTTGGCATGGGGAAGCTATAGGCAGGTTAATTGGAAGCAGGTTTCCTTATATTTGGTTAAGGGTGCATATTTGACTTCCTCTGGTTGGTAACTAAGAAGCAAGGGGAAAAATTAGGGAACCTGTCAGTTATTAATCAAGTCCTGGCCATTTGGGCTAATAGTTATAGGAGTTATTATTTGGCTTTCTAGACTATTTGCTGGAGCTAATGGCTTGAATTCCTAAAACTGATTTGCAGATAGTAAATTGATTTCTTGGGTTGATGAGTATAGATAAGAGATTGATTTCCTGGGCTGGCTGCTGCAAATTATGGGTCAGAAAACTATTTTTATATATAGTTTGGCCATTGTTCATTTGTATATGCAGCCTGTCATTTAGAACCTACCCTAATTGTGCCTTTATCCACAGCTATCCCCCTGAAACTGGTCTTGTCAAGTCAAGGTTACCAATGACTGATTTTGCTAAACCCAATGGTTAGTTCTACCCTCACTTAATATAGCCTATCAATAATATTTAATGATTGATCCTTCCCTCTTCCTGGAAATAATTTCTCCACTTGGTTAAAAAATATGTAATGAGGGAGGGGGACAGAGGGGAGCAAAAAGGGGATGGATGTAATACAACAACAATAAAATTAAAAAATGTATATGAAATGAAATTAAAATAACTAAAATTAAGAACTCAGTGAAAGTTTTAATAGGAGAGCAGTCACAGGTGAAAAGAGAATTAGTAAAGTGGAAGATGGGGAAAATGTAAAACAGATAGAAAAAATATATAATAATAAACACACAAACAGTTTTAAAAATAGCAAAAAGAGTGAGAATGTCCATCTTATTTTTTTAGTTAGGGTTTCAGAAGAAGAGAGAGAAAACAGGGTAAAGGGAATATTGGAAGAGATCATGTTTGAGTGTTTACCCAGCAACATAAAAGACACAAGTCAACAGATCATAGTAGGCCAACCAATGTCATACAAGGTACATAATGGGACATTATCAGTAATAGAAATATCATAGTAAGATTACAGAAAATCTAAACAAAGACAAAAATATCCAGAGGAAATAAAAGAGAGTTTACATTGAAATCAGCTTCAGTTAAACTATTGACTGACTTCTGAATAGCAAAAAGCAAATGAAAATATCTTAAGTGTTTTGAAAGATCATAACTATCTCCTAGAGTTCTATACTTAATAAAAATAGCCTTCAATAATTAAAGAAAAATAAAGACACTTTCAGAAACATAAAAGTTGAAATTAAAGACACTTTCAGAAACATAAAAGTTGAAATAATTCTTTACCAGTAGACCAACACCAAAAGAATTCCTAAATGATGTTTCTCAGGCAGAAGGAACATTATTTCACATGGAAAGACAGACACAGAAAGAAATGAAGATAGTAGTAAATAATGGATAAATCTCACTTAACATTGATGATGTAAAATCATATAGTTTGAGAATACTTAGAACTATAATAAGTGATTTAAGCATATATGTAGAATGAGGCTAAGTGACGTAAGATTATTCTAAGGTCTTTTTACTGTCCAAAATGAGGGTAAGGGTAATAATTATTACTATGCTTGATAAACTAAGAATTAAGATGATGATTTAAAAACCTAAAAGGAAAGAAGCAAAGTGAAATACAATGAAATATATAGAAGGAAAAAATTAAAGCAAATGACTTTAGCATTATGTCTCTTGAATGTAGCCATCCACTTCTAAATGCCTTTTAACACTAACTAATTAGTTATCATGGGTAATGATAAATAAGTTAATTTCCAGGCCATTTTGTTAGACAATATTCCTATCTATTTTCTTTTATTCTTTCCAACTTGATGTTATCAATAATTTTTATAAACCTGAGGAGGAGGTTAAGGGAACTTCTGATTCATAGCTGGTTAGCCTGAAAACACAGGTGACAAGTTGGACTTACAACTTGGCCTCTGAAATGGGGAGCAGTCTTATGGGACTGTACCCTAACCTATGGGCTCTGCCCTCACTCTGGGTAGTTAATATCAGAATTGCTTTATGTGAGGGGAACCCTCATCCTCATTCATCTGGTGTTAAGAGTACTATGAGGAAAGGAAATAAGTTTTTTCTTTCAATGTGTATAAAAGAGAAACTACCCTCAAACTCACTTAGCTTGTGAAAATGAGGGTCCTGCAAATCTGATATAGGAAATGGCCTTTCCCCACCAGAGTTTTCTAAACTGAGCCAAAAGTCCTCTGAGCTAGGATAACCATATTCCTAACCAAAGCAGGGAGAGTAATGGATAATTTTAGGAAATCCTTCAACTCCTAGACCTCTAATCTCATCTGTTTCATTTAGCCTCATAGACCATAGCTTTTGGAATTGTAGAGATGGCATTAAAGCCTGGGCCACGTTAGGAACTGCAATGTCTCTTAGATTAAAAGAACCAAGACTTGGATGTAGAAGTGAGTAGTGGAATGGGGAAAAATATGGTTGTGACTTGGGAACCACCTCAATCCTCCCTGGGTTAGCATTCTGTTCAAGCCTTTATGACTCAGTGGAGGGTACAAATAGATCTACCTTCCTTCTTCCCAAGACACTATTCAACAGAAAACCTTGGCATGACCATGCATTACATATGTTATAGCATCTTCATGAAGTCAGATCAGAAGAAGGAGAACCAGAGAGTCCAGTCTGGAATGCTGTCTTGAATAGGGTCTTTATTGAATTCTACCCAAATATCTTAAATTCTAGTTGTTTTTTTGACAACAAGTAGCCTCTGCTCACCCTCTATAAAGTAAGAAGATAATACAATGCTTACTACCCTCACCAAGTGTTAAGCCACCATGAACATGTAAATGCTTTATTCCTTAGCTCTCACCACACCTCTGTTGCAAGGAACTAATTTTCCCCTTAAAGAATCTGGGGAAATTTGACTAAATTTTAGCTGCTTCCCCTTCCACGTGATAAAGCTGCTAATTGCCTGGGAAGGGGGGGTGGGGCGGTGTGTGCATTGCTGACAGAAGCATACTAAGGGTCAATTAGCAATAATTCTCTTTCAGTCAACTCTTATAATTATTATATTACTATTGCAGAAAATAAGACTTGGAGCTAGCTTGTGTCTCTCTGCACCATTTATTGATGTTTTGACTCTAATCAAGTTACCTGACCTCTTTTAGCTTTATTTCTCATGCGCCAAATTGAGGCAGATGTTCTCAGCGAGGTAAACTATTGGAGTGTTCCAGCCTTGTTTGGATGGGTTTATCTACTTAAGGTTTTGTTGCTTTGCCTTTTCAGTAAATTTTGTTTTCACTTCCTGCTAAGAATCAGCCTAGAGGCTATTGGGGGAAGAGAAATTAAATTACAGTGGCAATGAGTAAAAGTCAACCTTACACTATGTAGACTGGATACAACCTAAGAAACAAAGTCATTATGCAGACATTTTCAAGGGTTAAGGCCACTTATATGCTTCCTATTTTTATTCAAATAACTTTCTCCCATGACAAAATATTGCTGAGTCCATCAATCCACACCTGGCCATACCCAGTAGTTCTGTGAGCTGAGTTCAGGAAAACTGGTCTGACTCCCACAAACCTTGATCACATAGTGAATTTACTTATTGTAACTTATGACTGGGCAAACTGTGGGCAGAGGATTAGCTGTGTCACTAGACTGGAAGTTTCTAGCTAAAATAGTATGATATTGTAAAATTGCTCTTTAATCTTACCTAACATTTAACATTTGGGTAAATGTTAAAGTAACAGTTATTTTACTTTAACATTTACCTGTAGTAACATTTCCCTCTCAGTGTTCCAATATGCCTCCTTGTCATTGGTTATTACAAGGAAAATATCACCATCATTATTCATAATCAATTCCTCGGAGTATTGAAGGACAGAACTATCTCACCAGTATTAAAGTTCTTAGAGAAATTCTGGATTGTGTTACCATAAAAAAATGTCTTTTTTTTTTTTTTTGCATATATGTCCAGTGTTGAAAGTATCAGGGTAGTTAATGCAGATAGTCATCATCTTCATAGAAAGATTTGCCATAAGTTGAAATAGTTTGAGGGAAGAGTGATAAAATAGAGTTACAGAAAACATTCTATGCATTAGGATTCCACAGCCATGAAGTTTTGGTAATATTCTGTTGCCACTACTTAGAACCTGAAATTAGTGAAAGGACTCCACTCTAAAGATTTCATATTGGCCTAGTCAAAATGGAGGTGTAGGTAGACACACTTCACCTCCTCATGCAACCACAGAAAGAATTACAACTAGATCTCAAAACAAATAACAACCAAAATTGTCAGAAAAGCAAGCTGTATGGAAGTCTGATCACCAAGGATGGAAAGAAGGCACACTCATCCAGATGGGTAGAAGAGGCAGTCAGGGAGATGGGCAGAAAGATACAGAGACTTGTGTGTCATGAAGAGGTGGTGATAGCAGTGGTGGAATGGGCAGAGGGAGGGGTACCTTGGGAGCAAGTGGTCCCAGCCCAAGGCTGGACTAAACAGCCCAGGGTTCCAGTACTGGAAAGATAGATCACCGTAACTTTTGCCAGTAAAAACCAGTAGGGGTTGGGGTGGTGAAAGAAACTTCTGGATTTTTAGGAGTCTGTTTAAAGGAACTGCATGGACTTAGAACAAATGACAAACCTACCCACTCTGGGACTGACTACCAGGAAACAGTTGGAAGGGTGCCAGCCACTTATGGGAAGTGGATGAAGTGACTGGAAATGAGGCAAGTGTCAGCCAAACCTCCAGGAGTCAGGTAACAGCATTGTGACTTAGTTTGGACCTCTTGGGTCCAACTTGTTTGGGACTCTGTGTTTCCTGGACTTGTAGGTCTATTTCCTTCACTAAATCAAGGAAATTTTCTTTCATTATTTTTTCAAATAAGTTTTCACTTTTTTGCTCTTTCTCTTCTTCTGGCATCCCTATGATTCAGATGTGAGTCACATTAATAAAGTTAAGGAGGAAACTTATCTTCTCAACTTATAAAAAAATGATTCAGTAAAATCTAAACACCCACATATGATATAGCAAACTAAGATATAAAGTATCATTTCCTGAAAAAAAGTATCTTCCAAAGTCCTACAGAAATTAGTCATGTATGAATCAAAAAAGAAGAAATAAAGCTCTATAACAGTTGAAGATAATATGAATGTCTTCATATTATATGAATGTAAAAAGGACACAAGAGAATCTGCAAATAGGGAGAGGGGGGGAAGAGGCAAGGAAGGGGAGCAGTTTAGACAAGAACCTAGTATAAAGGAACCATGGACATGGACAACAGGTGGGATTGACTTTGGGGGAAATGGTGGGTGGGGAGGGGGACAGAGGGGAGCAAAAAGGGGATGGATGTGATCAACAATAAAATTTTTAAAAAAAAGAGAGAATCTGCAAATAATCTGAAAAAGTTTAAAGTATTTGACCATACATTGATGTTTCTCTCCCTTTCTTGCTCCCTCCCTGCCCTTCTCTCTAAAAATAATAAATAAAAGCTTTAAAAAATATTTAAATTATCTGGATATAAAATTATTGCTCCCTAAATCAACTGTATTTCCACTATATCATGGGCAGACATTTAGAAAATGAGAATCTTAAGTTACCATTCAAATTAGCCAAGACTTACACACTCACAGACACCCCTGAGACGAAATCTCCCAAGATCTGTCCAAGACATTTTTGGAGAAACCAATGCAACTTATGAACACCATTAAAGGAACACCAAAATAAATTCAGTAGATATACCAAATTTATGGCTTGAAGAACTCAATGTCATTAGAATACAAATCTTCCCTAAGTTAATTTACATATTTAATGTAATTCTAATTTAAAGCTCAACAAAAATGAACAGAAAAACAAGAAGCATGGCCTTCCGAAGATGGTTAAGTTAGGAAGACATGCACTACCATATGTTCAGTTGTCCTATAAAGCCTATCTACAAAAGGTCACTGCCACCAATACATTGCCAGCAGGAGTCCCCAACTTAGGGTGCAGCAAAGGTAGAGACTTTACTCAGGTAAACAGTTTGCAAACCCAGGAGACAGCAGCCTCTGATGGTAACTTTAAGTATCTCCCCTTAGACAATGGTGAGGCCTACTTCTATAAAGTGTCCACTCTGGTCTCCAATTGGTCCATTTTTATGCAATTAATGAATCCAAATTTGCATAGTTTGATTGGTTCAAATAACACTGTCCTGATTAGTCAGAATGGAGGAGTCCTACATGATCCTTATGGAAATGCCCTCATGGGTTGCTAACAGTGCAAATGAAGCCGTAACTGCACAGCTCTGATTGGACTGGATAGAGCTCAGTCCATCGGCTAAATGATGACTTTAGGAGCTCCTTTATAAGGTTGTGCTCACACTGCAGGAATATAGTGCTGGGTGCTTAGCAGCC
The DNA here is from genome assembly GCA_004026585.1 of Noctilio leporinus. Classification (NCBI taxonomy): domain Eukaryota; kingdom Metazoa; phylum Chordata; class Mammalia; order Chiroptera; family Noctilionidae; genus Noctilio; species Noctilio leporinus. The sequence goes on along the minus strand of PVIW01015679.1, from coordinate 713 downwards.
CAGCCTGTGGCTTTTCCCTGAAGAGGCCCCACACAAACAGTGGGCTGCTAGACTATAAATTTGGGCACAGTTAACCACAAGGAGTCTTTTTTGACGTTATATTCCTTTTGTAGGGCCAACAAGCTGTAGTATTAAGACAATATGGCACTGGCGTAAGAATAAGAAAATTGTGAATGAAACAGCATAGACTCTAGGAAGAGAACCACATATATAAGAAAACTTAATTTATGATAGAATTGATAGTTCATGTCAGGAATGATTTAAGCTTTTTAATGGTGTTGGGACAATTGGTTATACCTAAGGAAAACAAGAAATTGTATACCTGCTCACATCACGTATAAACATTATTTGCAGGTAGATTTAAGACTTTTGTTATAATAAACACCAATGAACCATGGAAGCACAGATACAGTTGTCTCCATACTCATGACTTCTAGCCTAGGTTACCAGAGGAAGACATAAAATCCCGAGTCCCCTTACCCAGTGCCTGTACCCTCCTACTTACCCTTCTAACCCCAACTTACCCCAAAGAAGCAGAGCTGCTAAGAGCCACATGTTATCTCCAGAGTGATGGAACCAGTGAAATCTGTAACATGCAAGACATTGAAGAGCATCTGCTGAGGCATCTGCAGCCAAGATTAGAAAAGAGGAAGGAAACTGCCTCTTCTGATCATTTTCATCATGTTCCTTTTCTGGTGAATACATCCAGAATT